>CAUYQG010283621.1:0-11694 GCA_963574415.1 Tarsius wallacei | reverse complement strand
CAGTGGCCGCTCCCGGCCACCGCAGCCTCGACCTGCTGGGCTCCGCGATCCTTCCGCCTCAGCCTTCCAAGTAGCTGGAACTACAGGCACGCGCTACCACGCCCGGCTAATTTTTTGTTTTATTGTAGAGATGAGGTTTCGCCAAGTTGCCCAGGCGGGTCTCGAACCTGCGGGCTCAGGCAATCCACTCACCTCAGCCTCCCAAGGCACGGGATTACAGGCTGAGACACCGAGCCTGGCTGGGTTGATCTTTTCTTAATGGTATCCTTTAAAAAACAAAAGTTATAAATTTTGTTGAAGTCCAAAATTATCTATTCTTCCTCTTGCCACTTGTGTTTTTGGCATGATGTCTAAGAACCCACTCCCTAAACAAGGTAATGAAAAATTCATGCCTATGTTTTTTTCTAAGAGTTTTAAACTTTTATTCTTGCAAATAGTTCTGGAATCCATTTTGAGTTAATGTTTGTATATGGTGTAAGATGGGGTCCAACTTCATTCTTTTGCATGTGGATATCCTGTTGTCCTGGCACCATTTATTGATAAGGCTACTCTTTCCCCCATTGAATTATCTTGTCATCTTTGCCAAAAATCAATTGACCATAGATTTATTTTTAGACTCAAGTCTATTTGATTACTCTAGATGTCTATTCTCATTCCAGTTCCAGGCTGTCTTAATTAATGTGACTTTGTAGTATGTTTTGAAATCAGGAAGTGTGATTCCTCCAACTCTGGTTTTTTGTTTTTTTTTCCCTCAGTGCTGTTTTGACTATTCTGAATTTCTTGAAACTTCATTTCCTTGTGAATTTTAGGATCAGCTCATAAATTTCTATAAAAAGGCCAACTGGAGTTTTGATAGAAATTGAGTTGAATCTATAGATCATTTTGGGTCGTATTGACATCCTAATGATATTAAGTCCTGTGATCCATGAGCATGGGTTGTCTTTCCATTTATTTAGACTTCTTTAATTTCATTCAGTGAGAATTATGGATTTGTTTCTGAATGCAACTGGAAGACTTTGAAGGGTTTTGAACAGAGCAATGATTATGATCTGGCTTATGTTTTAAAAGACTGATTGGCAGCTTTTTGTAGGATAAAATGCAGGAGGCAAAGTACTGGAATGAGACTATTTAGAAGTCTACTACAATAGGCTAGATAAGAGATTGTGGTGGCTTGGACTATGGCAGTGATAGTGGAAATAGGGAGAAGTGCTGGGTCTGTTGCCTGTTTTGAGATGGAGCTGACAAGATTGGTTGAGAAACTGGAAATGAGAGAAAAAGAGAGAAGTTGAAGAGTGACTCCAAGGCTTTGGTCTGAGCAACTGGAAGAATGGAGTTGCCATTTGCCAAGATAGTAAGACTGAGAGGAGCGTGCTCACGGTGATTGGGTTGGGGGCTGTTAGGAGTTCAATTAAGTGTGAATGGTAAGTGTGAAGTATGGAATGCCTGTTAGACATTCAAGCTGAGCTACTGAATAAATATTTGGTATGTAAGCATAGAAATTCAGGATAGGAGTCTTAGCAGTGTATAGAGATGATATTTAAGGACCAAAGATAAACTGTATCTAGAGAAAAAGTCTAGACAGAGATGAGATCTCAAGTCTGAACCTTGGGGGACCCCACTGCTAGAGCTTAAGGAGATGAGGTAGATCCGGCAAAGGAGACTGGAAAGACCAGTAATTACAGCAGGAGGAAAATCAAGAGAACGTGATATCTTAGAAATCAAGCAAAGGAAGTATTTCAAGAGGTGGGACCAAACAAATGTGTCAAACATTGTTGAACAGTTGTATAAGATGAGGGCTGAAATTGACTATTGAATTTGATTGTGTGAAGGTCATTAGTGACTTTGCCAACATCTATTTTGGTGGAGAAGGAGGGAGTTAGCCTATTTCAAGTAGATTTAAGAGAGAATGAGAAAAAGGAAGAAAAAGAGTATAGACAATGCTTTTCAAGGAAATTTCCAAGGGAAGCAGAGAAATGAAGCATTAATTTACCTTGAGAGGGGTATGCTGTCAATAGGGGCTTAAAAACAACTTTTTACTTTAGAAAATTTTAAACCTACAGAAAAATGGAAAGAACAGTACAATGTATACTATATATTCTTTACCTACATTCACCAGTTTTAATATTTTGCCACAATTGCTTTTTCTTTCTCTTTTCAGGTGGTTTGCTGAACTTTAAAAGCAAGTTACAGATAGTGTGACATTTTTATCCATAAATATGTCAATCTGCATATCCCAAGAGTGAAGACATTCTTTTATATGGCCACAGTACAACTATCCCATCTAAGAAAATTAATAATAATTCCACATCACCTAATATTCAATCATATTTACATTCTCGAAACTGTCTCAAAAATCTTTTATACACTTTTTTTTTTTTTGAGTTGGAATCTCACTCTGTTGCCCAGATTGGAGTGCAGTGGCCGCTCCCAGCCACCGCAGCCTTGACCTGCTGGGCTCTGGCGATCCTTCTGCCTCAGCCTTCCAAGTAGCTGGAACTACAGGCGTGCGCTATCACACCCGGCTAGTTTTTGATTTATTGTAGAGATGAGGTCTCGCCAATTTGCCCAGGTGGGTCTCAAACCCGAGGGCTCAGGCAATCAACTCACCTCAGCCTCCCAAAGCACGTGATTACAGTCTGAGCCACACAGCCCGGCTCTTTTATACACTTTAATATCCAGAAACTCAAGTTTATACATTGTATATTGCTATCTTTAATGTTTATTAATATGAAAAAGTTCTGCCTTTTTTTTCTTAGTGACTTTCATTTTCTAAAACATTTATGCTAATTGTATTACGGAATATTTGACATTCTAGATTTTTCTAACTGTTTGTTCATGGTATTTTTTTTCACATATTTTTCTAGACTAAACAGCCTAGAAACTGAAACTAACTCTAGAGGCCTAATTAGATTCAAGTTAAACATTTTTGGCGAGAGTATTTCTTAAGTCATATTGTGTACTTCATAATACATCTGATCAGGAGACATATAATGTTAGGTTATCTGCTGTTAGTGATGCTAAATTTGATCTCTTAATTAAAATAGTGATTTAAAAAGAATAAATAAAAAATAAAATAGTGACTGCCAGTTTTCTCCATTATAAAGTACCTTTTCCCTTTAGTAATTAAGTGTTAAAAAATCTTTAGGGTGATATTTTCATGGTGTGCAAATATCTCATTCATCAGGGAGGGGCTTTATTTATTTATTTTTTAAAGATGGAAGTACGTATAGCATGTTTATTTGCTGATGGGAGCAACCTGGAAAAGAAGGAAAAAATGACGATGCAGGAGCGAGAAGTGACAGTTGCTGGAGCATTGCTCTTGAGTAGACAAGAAAGCATAGGATTCAGTACACAACCAGAGAATTAGACCTTGGGTCAAATCATAGACATTTTCTATAGTAACCGGGTGGAAGTAGAAAATATGGATATGGTCACAGGTAGGATGGTGTATGTAGTTGGGGGAGCGTTCAGAAATTATTTTCTAACTGTTTCCATTTGCCAATATAATAAGCAATTATTCAAATGTAAACCCAGCCAAATTTTAGCCTTCCCTCTTCTTCTCCCTATGGTGACATTTAAGTTCTTTGGGACTTAATTTGCCATGTTCTAAAGAGAAGGAAAAATCTGGTCTATAATCTCTGCTAATTATTGGTCACTCTCGTATGTTCTTTAATATCTGTTTTCCTACCATGACTTCTAGCTTGTGTAGTCCGTGTCTGACGCCAAGGCACCGCCTTATCCTTCAGGCTAACTGGCCTCACCGTCACCTCTGGGAGCAAAAAGAACTTGGGGAACGTCATGGGTTCTCTCTTTTTAAACATTTAATCGAGTTACTGCTGAATTGGTGCCGCATATTTCTGGTCCAGGGGTTTTCTTTAGGCACCTTGCTGTCTTTTTGGACTTTACCCAGGAAGTAAAGCACAAATGTCTTCTTGGAACTTCTCGTGGCTTTCTTTCTAAAGCCACCCCACCCAGGCCTGAGCCTGCGAAGTCCAGAGCGTGAGCTCCCTGCTTAGAGACTCAACGCCTCTCCTTTTCATTCTCAAATCTTTCTTCAGCCTAACTTTCAAACACGGCCTTCCATCATGGTGCTTTTTTGTCACTTCTGTTGTTTAGACACAGACTTTATGCACTGAGAAGTTCATGTTCCTATTTTTTAAAATAAAACTTTTTCTCTCTTTCAAAGTAAACTATACCAACAAAGCAAAATAAAACATTCGTAGGTTTTCAAGATTATTCTTTCTTTTTTCCCTCTCTCTCTCTTTCAGACAGAGTCCTGTTCTGTCACCCAGACTGGAGTACAGTGGCACAGTCATAGCTCATTGCAACCTTAAACTCTTGGGCTCAAGGAATCCTCCTGCCTCAGCCTCCTGAGTAACTGGGACTACAGGCACATGCCACCACACCCAGCTAATTTGTTTTTATCTTGCCTTATTTTATTTTATTTATGGAGATGGGGTCTCATATGCCACCCGGGTTGGTCTCAGATTCCTGGGCTCAAGCGATCCTCTTGCCTCAGCCTCCCAAAGGACTGAGATTATAGGCGTAAGCCACCATGCTTGGCCCAAGATTATTATTTCTGTCAGGGACTTAAGAACTTTTCTTCTTTTCAAACAACAAGAACCTAACTCTGTTTTCTGGATTTTGCCTTTCCTTGAGTACATAAGCTTTAGTTTCAAGGTTTCATTTTTATGATAGACGAATAAAGGAACTCCTAGGACAAAAAATTTTACATTTAAATGTTATATTTAACATTTAAATTTATTTTTATAAATATCATAAATTTATATTACAAATTTAAATGTTAACATTTAAATTTATATTTAAAGTTATATTTAAAGTGTTATTCTTCTGCACACATATTATCAAAACACACATTTCCAAACAATTACTTGCTGCGACTGGTATATTAATCAGAATATTAAATATCTATTCTTAAAAGACCAAAAGAAGCATTTCAGAGTGACCCAGAGAATGACTGGAGTGACATAATGGGAAAAGACAGACTCCAGAAAGAATGCAGACTGAGATTTAAGGTGGAAGGGAATGTGCTCTGTCTCTGTGCACATTGCTGATATGCAATCACTGTGGGTCCGTGGAGTGGACGATATGAAGGGGATGGTTCAAAATGGCACAAACTCATCAAGAAATGTACCAGGTTCCTTTGGAAACACGTCTTGTTTTTGCCCTTCTGAAGCAAACAGAGAAAGCAGTGTCATCACCTTTCTGATATTCCAAGGGAAGATTGGTGACTGTCATGGGCTCTGCTGATCCTTTTAATATGTGTGACTCATATTAAAAGTGGTGTGACTCAACATCACGTTGAGTTAAATATACGTGCCATCCTGTTTCTACAATTTTTATTTTTTTGCAGGCAAGCAGAGAGAACTTCTGAGCTTCAGTTCCATTTAATAATATTCTGTTAAAAAGAAATAATGTCCGAGATGTGGAAGCTTGTTGTAGAGACTGTCCTGAAAGTGACAATTCACAATATATAAATATTAGTTCTATCAGCGTATTTATAAATGCAGATGATGTTACTGGTTATAGTATACTTATACCACGGTACGGATTTGTCACGGACATATTTATGTAGATGCCCTAGAGTTGCAGGATCTTGGAGGACACTGGAAGCGTAAATCAATCCAGTGCTTCAAGACAGGCTGCTGAATAGTGGAGGCGGTTGCCTCTTCCTGAGTTCACTTGAATATTCTGTCCTCGAGGCAGCTTTTGTTTCTTAGGAAGTACCTGATTGATTTTAGGGCTGATTCTTTCACTGCAGAAGCACTTGGAATACCACTCGGTTGGAAATGGACACAGCAACTTTCTCAGGGTGTACAAAACTGCTTATATGAGTGTCCTTTACAAGGGATGTATACTGAAAGGCACATTCAAGAGAGCCTGGTATTTGTCCTTATACATGCATCCATTTAAGATGAATGTCTCACAAATCATTTGCACATGCTGATTGTAAACACAGCCTTTTGCTGGTGATGCGCGATGTGCATCCCAGCCTAAACCTGAAATGCTACCCAACTTTTCCACAACTACCTAAAGCCTTCCCACCCATCAAGTTCCGGCTTCTTCTCTATGAAGCCTTTCCTGATTCCATTCACCCATCGTGATTTCTTTTTCTCTGATCTCTGGGAACATGTACTGTCTGACTTCCTCCCCAGGTTTTTCTCATTGAGGCTTTGTAACCAAGCCACTCTGCAAAGGCTGTTTCACTTTTGTTTCTGTTTTTATTTCATGTCTCCTTCCACGTGGATTGCAAATGTTTTGAGGCCAAGAATCATCTACGGTAAGTCTTCCTTTCTCCTTACATTCCTTAGCACGTGGCAAGTGCTCAGACCTTATTTGCTAAGTGAATGAATGAAGCAAATGTCAGTTTCACGCACCACCACAAAGGGCCGTTTACAAATGTGGTCTGTGAGCTGGGATTCATTAGCATAAGATATATATTTTCAAAGGATAATGGAGGCTCAGGATGAGAGGACTCTTTAAGGATCACCTCGTTTATTCAACAGCACGATGTGTAAATTAATTCTGCAAGGCAGAGGCAGAGTCATCCCCCGCAGACGGAGTATCACCTATGATTCAGAATGAACACCTGAAGTAACATGGAATTTTCAGGTACTATAGGGAAATGGTTAAGGGTTGTAAATTTTAAAACTGGTTATCTGGATTTAAATTCACTTCCTTGCTGTTTCTGTGGCCTTGAAAAGTTCTTAAGTTTTAGTTTCTTCACCTGTAAAGCTGGGATGATCATATAAACTCACAGTTTTTAATTTGCAATTCTAAAATCCAAAATCTTTGCAAATTAAGTTTTTGTAGCCAGGTACAGTGGCTCATGCCTGTAATTCCAGCACTTTGGGAGGTGGAGGTGAGAGGATCTCCGGAGTCCAGGGATTGGAGACCAGTATGGGCAACTTGGTAAGACCTTGTCTCTACAATAAATAAAGAAAAGTAGCTGGGCGTGGTGGTGCCTGCCTGTGGTTTCAGCTACTTGTAAGGCTGAGGCAGAAGGATCACCTGAGGCCAGCAGGTTGAGGCTGTGGTGGCCGTGAGTGTGCAATTGCACCCAGTCTGGGCAACAGAGTGAGACTCCTACTTAAAAAACAACAACAAGTTTTTGTAGCTCTTTTGCCAGGAAAAACCACCTTATCTAAACTCATAAATCTAACTTAAATGGATATGAGTTATTTACATCTTCATGTGCCCATTAATTAGTGAATACACATATGATTATCTGTAAAAATATTAAAGTATTTGAGTATAAGATGTCACACCAGATTCCACTTGGGGTTTTACATGTAGTGTATGTATTCTATTAATTTTCTGAAAAGTTGTGAATATGAAAACACATCTGCCTCCCAAGCAGCTCAGATAAGGGATCATGGACCTTTATTACCTACTCATAGGATTGTTATGAGGATTAAACAAGATAGTAGGTGGGAACCATTTAGCACAGTGCCTGGAATATAATAAACCCTTAGTAAATATCAGTTGGCCAGGCTTGGTGGCTCAGTCTGTCATCCCAGCACTTTGGGAGGCTGAGGTGAGTGCATTGCCTGGGCCCGCGGGTTCGAGACCCGCCTGGGAAACTTGGTGAGACCTTGTCGTCACAATAAATAAAAAATGAGTTGGGCATGGTAGCACGCGCCTGTAATTCCACTACTTGGAAGGCTGAGGTGGAAGGATCGCCGGAGCCCAGCAGGTCGACGCTGGGGTGGCTGTGTGCGTGCCACTGAACTCCAGCCTGGGCGACGGAGTGAGACTCTGACTCAATAAATAAATAAATAAATAAATATCAGCGAATGTTATTGATACTTACATTTTAAATTAATCACCTTAGTTTTTTGTGAAAGTTTCTTTCAATATTTTATATTTAGTATCGATAAGAGTACTGCTCTTTTTCTTATTCCCTAATGAACAAATGATTTCCCCATGAAGCCAGACTTTAAAATATCTTTTAAAAAGGAAATTATATTTGTGATCGAACTATTATTTTAGAAGAGCCCTTGGGAATGTATTCGGTCTTATTCACTTACTTGTTTCTTCATTCCTTTTGCAAAAATATACTGGGTGATTTGCTACTTCTTGGTGATGTGACAATACGCACACAGACATCATCTTTGCCTTCCTACAGCTTATAGTCTAGTGGAAACATGTGTTTTTTTTTCTCCTGTTGATTCATTCCTTTATTTATTCAACAAATAATTATCAAATACTTATTATATACAAGGCACTGTTCTAAGTACCTGGGATATAGCAGTTACCAAGGCAGATAAAGTCCCTGCCTTTACAAAACGTGTTTTGGGGGAGGGAGACAGGTAGTAAACAAATAAACACAGTGTTTTCAGACAATGATAAAGTCAGTGAAGGAAATGAAATAAGCTGACGTGCTAGACAGTGGTTGGTGTTTGTGAAGGTGGAACTACTTTAGACACGATAGGAAAGGCTTGATGAAGAAATGAAATTTGAACCAAGGCCATGCATTGGATATGGATTTGGCTTAATGTGAAAGACTCAAAAATCACAGAGGCTTAAAAGCCAGTAGAAGTTAAATTTTTTCTCACCAAGTGTCTGGCATTTCTGCTTCGCCAAGTTGTCTGGGGCTTGGAGTCCTTCTATGTTGTTTTTCTGCCATTGCTTGAGGGTCATACGTGGTCCAAGATGGCAAACTACCAGGTTTACACTCTAGCCAATGGGAAAGCCAGAAGAGGAAGAGGACATTTCCTTATAAAATATATCCCCTTCCAAGGAATAACCCCCAAACTGAGCACTTCGTTTTCCTTGCATCCCATTGGCCAGGACAGAATCTCAGGGCCACATCTAATTGCTTACTAGAAAATGTAATTTTTACTTGGATAATCATGTACTCAGCTAGCAATTCTATTTGTATGGCAGAAGGGAAGAATGGCTATATAGTAGGACTAACAATCTCTACTATAGACCTGAATATTGAAATGGAGATGAGGAAGAACTTCTTGGGCAATAACATTCCAAGCAGAAAGAACAGAATTTCAACAGCCCTGAGCAGAAGTAGGTTTTCCAGGAAGATAAATGAGGCTAAGGCATCAGGTATCTCACTTGCATTGGATCCATCCTGCACTTAATTTTATATAATTGTACCTAAACCGAATAAGTTCAAAGTCCCACAAAATCTTTATCAGACCCTGGCCCTGAGAAAGAAAAGTAGTTGGCATATTAAGAATTGAGGCTGGGCTTGGTGGCTCAGCTTGTAATCCCAGCACTTTGGGAGGCCAAGCCGAGTGGATTGCCTGAGTCCACGAGTTCGAGACCAGCCTAAGCAACTTGGCGAGACCTCGTCACTACAAAAAATCAAAAAATTAGCCAGACATGGTTGCACATGCCTACAGTTCCGGTCACTTGGAAGTCTGTGGTGGAAGGATCACTGGAGCCCAGCAGGTCAATGCAGTGGCCGTGAGCGTGCCACTGTACTCCAGCCTGGGCAATGGAGTGAGACTCCAACTCAAAATAAAACAAAAGTATTGAAAGAGGGTCAGTATGAGCAAGAGGGAGAGCAGACTCGATCAGATTGGGCAGGTAAGTAGGGAGTAACTCATGTACAGAAGGAAGGTTAGCTTTTATTTTAATGTAATGGAAAACCACTGGAGAATTTTTAAAAGAAAAAAAAATGATTTATATTTACTCTGAAGGAGACACATAAGAAAACATTCACTGAAAAATTAAAAGCAATTCAATGTACCTCAGCAGAATGGATTAATAAATTGGCAAATTGTGGCATATTTGCAAGGTGAATATATTTGAGTAGTAAAGCTGAATGAATGAGAGTTCTATATATCCATGTAGGTGAATCTCAAAAATATTATGTTGAGTGAAAAGAGCAAATTGTAGCAGCAATATACAGCATAATTTTATTTCTGAATGATTTTATTTATATAAAGTTTGAAAGTATTCAAGTTTATCTATCATTTAAGAATACATATTGTAGAAAAGACTACTCCATAGCTAGTCTCCTCGTCTTTCATGATAGCAAAGTTCTACTTTTGCGATGGTGGGAATATGCCCAAGTGGAAAACTACATTTCTCAGCCTCTCTTGCAGATATAGGTTACGTCATAGTTCTGGAAAATATGGTGTAAGTGTAAGTTGTTGGGTAGAATACTTGGGAAGATCCTTAAAAGAAGGAAGGACTCCGCTAACATGTAATTTTTTCCCACTTTCTTGTGTTTTGGCTTTCCTTCTTTCTCTTGCCCCGAAATGGGACAGATAATGGAAGCTAGAGCAGCCACATTACAAACATTAGAGGGAAACTCAGAGATTCCCAAATAATTTAGCTCTAATCTTTGATTCACCAAACTAACCTCATTGCCTCAACTGCCTATCCCAAGTTTCGCAACTATGTGAGAAAGACAAACTACCATTTCTCTTTAAACCACTGTTGTTTGGGTTTTCTGTGACACGCAGCTGAACTCAATCCTAAACGATATGTAAGAATCTGTAATTTAAAAATTCCATCTATAGAAATGAAATGAAACTCACTAAATTCAAGGATGATTATCATCTTTGAAGTGAGAGTAACGTGAAGAAAACTGGGCATGAATATACAGATTGTATTGCCTTTATTAAAGAAAAAGAGCTGAAGCAAATATGACACGATGTTAACATTGTTAAAAGTTAGAAGGTGGAGGCAGGGCTCGGTGGCTCAGCCTGTAATCACAGCACTTTGGGAGGCCGAGGCGAGTGGATTGCCTGAGCCCACGGGTTCAAGACCCGCCTGGGCAACTTGGCAAGACCTCATCTCTACAATAAATCAAAAAATTAGCTGGGCTTGGTAGCGTATGCCTGCAGTCCCGGCTACTTGGAAGGCTGAGGCGGTAGGATCGCCTGAGCCCAGCAGGTCGAGGCTGCGGTGGCCGGGAGTGGCCGCTGCACTACAGTCTGGGCAACAGAGTGAGACTCCAACTCAAAAAAAAAAAAACCAAAACAACAACAACAACAACAAAAGTTAGATAATGGACCTATGGGTATTCATTACTATTTCAAATGTGTGAATATTTTATTTTTAAAAAGCTCAGGCTGCTGGGTGGAGAAAGAGTCACAACACGGAAGTCGGAGATTTTTTTTATTTTAAAGATGTGGGGTACATAGCCAGGCTTGGTGGCTCAGCCTGTAATCCCGCGCCTTGGGAGGCTGAGGTGAGTGGATTGCCTGAGCCCGCGGATTCGAGACCCGCCTGGGCAACTTGGCAAGACCTCATCTCTACAATAAATCAAAAAAAATTAGCTGGGCGTGGTAGTGCACACCTGTAGTTCCAGCTACTTGGAAGGCTGAGGCGGAAGGATCGCCTGAGCCCAGCAGGTTGAGGCTGCGGTGGCCGGGAGTGGCCGCTGCACTACAGTCGGGGCGACAGAGTGAGACTCCAACTCAAAAAAAAAAAAAAAAAAGATGTGGGGTACAATTCAGGGTTAGGCATACAAATGTTCGTGATGCAGGTACCCTTGTTGATGAGGTGTGCTCCTCCCTCCCCTGGCAGTTTCCCTCAACTGCCAATCCCACCCCTCCCTCCCCTGGCATTTTCCCGCTACTGCCTATCACTTTCTTATAGTATTATGATAATTGTTCAAGGTCCACTTATGAGTGAGAGTGAGAACATGTGGCACTTTGTTCTTTGTTTCTGTGACAGATCACTGAGTATGATCAACTC
>CAUYQG010283612.1:0-157707 GCA_963574415.1 Tarsius wallacei | reverse complement strand
AAGCTTAGCCGGGCGTGGTAGCGCGTGCCTGTAGTTCTAGCTACTTGGAAGGCTGAGGTGGAAGGATCACCGGAGCCCAGCAGGTCGAGGCTGCGGTGGCTGGGAGCGGCCACTGCACTCCAGTCTGGGCGACAGAGTGAGACTCCAGCTCAAAAAATAAAAATAAAAATAAAAACTGATTCTTAGGTCTCTTGAGCAACAGAGAAAATAATAATACAACTTTCTAAAAAAAATTGAGAGAGAAGGATTTGGGGGAGGCAGAAATCAATAATTTCATCATGGTCATTTTAAGTTTGAGATCTTTATTAGATAGCAAATTACAATGTTGAATAGGTAAGTGACTATAGATATCTGGGTTCAAGGGATATATAAAAATATATATGTGTATATATGTGTAGGGGGGTCATTAGCAATAAATTGTATATCAAGCCATGGGACTAGATAGGACCACTGAAGGAGAGAGCATACTGTAAAAAGCAAAGTACTGATTTCTGGAAAACAACCACATTTAAAGACCCCCATGAATGAAGAGGAGTCAGACAGGCAGCCAAAGAGAATGAAAAATGCCAAGGCAGTTGGAGGAAAATCAGAAGGCATCATGAAAATCAAAATACATTTGTTTGTGTCTTCTTGGATTTCTTTCAGCAGTGTTTTGTAGTTGTCAATGTAAAGGTCTTTCACTTCTCTGGTTAGGCAGATGTCAAGGCTGTTTTGTGGCTATTGTGAATGGGATTGTGCTTTTTATTTGATTCTCTGCCTGTTTGTTGTTGGTGTGTAAAATGCAGCCATCTTTTGCATGTTGATTTTGTACCCCCAGACTTTGTCAAAGTCAGCATATGAATTTTATCTTCCTGTAAAGAATGTAGCAGTTTTCTGGTGGAGGCTGGTTCTTTCTGTTGTTCAATTTTTTAAAATTTGAACTTAAGACATAAGAAAAAGAGCAATAAATTTGATGACATAAGCAAAGATGTACCAAAAAAGAAATAAAAGACTAACAAATATGAAAAGTCTAAAAACTGTTAGGAAGACAAGCAAATTACAGAAAGCTAAAATTTGCAGAAAATAATAGTGGATGATGTAGTGAATAAAGGTTTGTTTGTTAACCAGATTCAAAGTCACATACAAATCATATTAAAAATAGATATGCCAAGGAACCACAACTGATCTGAATTGGAACT
The DNA here is from genome assembly GCA_963574415.1 of Tarsius wallacei. NCBI lineage: Eukaryota > Metazoa > Chordata > Mammalia > Primates > Tarsiidae > Tarsius > Tarsius wallacei. The sequence continues at coordinate 156,529 of CAUYQG010283612.1, read as the reverse complement.
TTCTGTTATGAAGTTCCAGCATTTTTTTTGTTTTTGTTTTTTTTGTTTGTTTGTTTTTGTTTTTTGAGTTGGAGTCTCACTCAGGCGCCCAGACTGGAGTGCAGTGGCATGCTCCCGGCCACCGCAGCCTCGACCTGCTGGGCTCCGGCGATCCTTCTGCCTCAGCCTTCCAAGTAGCTGGAACTACAGGCGTGCGCTACCATGCCCAGCTAATTTTTTGATTGATTGTAGAGATGAGGTCTCGCCAAGTTGCCCAGGCAGGTCTCGAACCCACGGGCTCAGGCAATCCACTCACCTCAGCCTCCCAAAGCGCGGGATTACAGGCTGAGCCACCAAGCCCGGCTAGCATTTGTATTTTTAAGATTTCTTGAATGATTTTGCTTTGCATTTGTCTTTGACAGTTATGTAACTGTTGATACTCAAAAGTGGTCTTGATAATCTGTTAAGTGGAGAACAGAAGTAACAATACATGACAATACATGACCTGTGACTCACTTAGTGCCTATCTTCTGCAAGTCACCTGACCTCTCTGAGCCTTGTTTGTTAATGAGGGATTTGGACACACACTTAACCCGCCTTACAGGGCTGTAGAAAGGTGCAATGTGAAAATGCTTTGATGAATTTTTAAAATATTATACAAATTAAGCCTATTATCTCTGGTACAAAGTCTGAGGAATAGAGACTTTCACTGGGAGAATGGACATGAAATCTTTTAGTTTCATTAAATGGAAATGAGCAGTATTTCACATATATTCTAATTAGAAAATTATTGGGTTTTTTTCCATATAGGAAAATCTTTCTACCAATAAAACGAACACAATGAAGTTACCACAATGAAAAGGGAAGATATTTTCTTTTAGCTGGCCTTTCCCTTTTTTTAAACCAACCCCTGTTACAACACATACATCTCTGCACACAATGTGTTTGTGTGTGTGTGTCTGTGTGTGTGTGTGTGTTTTTTACTTAAAGATGCACTAGAGACTGATGGGACCAGAACAATTGAGTGAAAGCTCTGCACTGTGTATCAACTTAATAATACATGATACGGAAATCACTTTAAAACGAAAAACTTAATGTTCAACATGTTGCTTCCGTTTTCATTTACCCATGAATTAAGGATTCCTGTGCTTTCTGTTCTGTGTATCCTGAATGTTAATATCTTCTTCATTTGCTTCCTGCTATAAATGAAACTTGTTGGTTAATTATTCAGGAATGTTACTAGATTCAATTTACTATCTATAAGTAGCAACATTTCTATGAAACAAATCCTCTATATAAAATGCTACAACTACAAGCATATCTAATATCGTCAAAGTTATTCTGAATACAACATTCTAGATTGATTAGTATACATCGATATGCTCCCTTGTATTAAAATAGTGTAAGAATGTTCTCAATTTTGAAAAATGAATAAAGAATTTTTTATGATCTCATATTCCAGTTTCTTGATTGGCAGAATATTTTGAGCAGGTGTTTGGAAATGGAGGAACAGGGCCAGCTCCATGTTGCATTCAAGTAACAGTACTGCAAGACATAAGTACTTCACAATTTACAACATGCACCAGCACTATATTCAAACCAGCTTTTTAACCACCCCCACTACAATACACACATACCGTTGTCAATACTGATCTGAATGCCTTTTTGCCAGCCCCATAATAACCACACTTGCAAACTATTTTTATTCTCTTAGTGCAACAGAGTAAATCAAAAAGTCAGTCACTCATGCACCTAACCCTATGCCAAGTGGTAGAACATATAAGAAGTAAAAAACAAAACACCTGGTTGATGGGCTCAAACCTCACCATTATATAATATAACTATATGACCAATCTATGCGTGTACTTTTTGAATTTAAAAAATTGTTTTTAAAAAGTCTGGCCTATACTGGTTGAAAAAATACAGCTAGGCCAGGATAAAGCAAATGAATAGCAGTTAACTACTAAATGACTCTGGAGGATCAGAGATGGGCAACAGCAATTGACAGGAAAAAAGGAAAAAATGTCTTGGTGAGGAAATAATATGTGATGTTCTTCTTTAAGTTTATTATTCATAACGATCTCCTCATCCTTCATGTAACCACATTTCCAAAGATTACATATTGTCACCCTTAAATAGCCTTTCATGGTTCAAATTCAATATTTGCATGCCAGTTAAACATCCAGGGCCTACCACAAGTCAATAGTTCAGTTTTTGGAGGATGCCAAAGCATCAATGTGATTGTCGTTTCTTTCATTTATGTACTGTTACAGATGGACAAATTAAAAAATTAAAATTTTATAAATAGGTATTATAAATTTACTATAATTTATGCAAAGCACAAGGATTGAAATCAGTAGGAGTAGTAGTTCTTTATTCTTAGGCTGATGCTTTAAACTGTTAAGTATGTTCAACTGAAATAAAAATGAACAAAGAGCTTTTATAAATGCTGATAATATGGGGTCAAATGTTGTGTATAAAAGTCAAAAATATTTTAAAAATATTATTGTATGGTTTTCAGAGAACAATAACCATCTCTACCTGGGTAAGTTTACTTATCACTTGTCTTCAATAGTTGATACACATATTTTTAGGGATTCATTATGTCATGAAATACTGCCTGTACTGTGCTGAACTCATTCATCAAATATTAATTGAGCACATGCATGTTAAGATTTGAGGGGACTTGAAAGAATACATATAACAAAACAAAAATGTGAATAGATAAATTCAGAAAAGAACAAATAACATTTAGAACATCAAAACCAGGACACAGTGAGAAGACAAGAGTTTGATCTACAGTTTGACTCTGAACTTCTAAACAACCCAAGCTACATTAGAAACATGATCAATTACATCGTTTTTGTGGTCAATAACAACATATTAATTTGACATAAATCTTCACTGAGCACTTAGAGCTGAAGGCAATTTCTCTGCTGGGATTTGAAATACAGGACAACACCCTCAATGTCAGTTCAACAAGATCTGCAGTACCAGGTTTCCTAAGACTCTGTTTGTGTTTTTCAATGTAGGTCTAGCCAAACATTTTCATAGACATACTCAACAATGCTTATGGAAGGCTCAAGTGAAAGAAAAGAACAGTTGTTCTGGGAAATAAAATAGGAGGCTGAGATTCAGGATGATGTTTAAAATCTCTTGTTTCTGGTGCTTGAAAAACTAGAAAGAGCTTCGATTCTGATGCTGGCTTTGAAATTGCTGGCTGAAAGATACTTAAAATGGTTAAAGATGGTCCCTGGAAAAACTCTTACCTAAATACAACTCAAGTAAGTGTTAAAGTCCCAGTGGAAAGTAAAAATATGAGGCTACTTGTTCAAACATTAAGAATTTCAAGATGGCAACAGCAGAGTATTAAGCCAAGTGCAAGGTACTTCTGAGTATGAGGTCCTGGATAATTACACAAATTGCTGCCTCACAAAGCCAGTCCCATTGCAATGGTATAGGCACAAAATAACAGCCAACAAACAGCACATGTGAGAACTCCAAAGAGGACTCCATTGGCAGGTGTCCTAGTGGAAGGGACAGTGGCAATTCTGCCTGGAAGTGAAGTCATTTCTGAAGCATCTTGATCTCAGTGAGGTGCATAGAACTGCACAGTGATGGAGGTTACAGGAGTTGTGAGGTGTGGAGTTTTGGGGATACCAAGAGCACAGGGTGTGATACTGGTGTGTGCACTTCAGGTAGGAAATGAACTTACAGAAAGAGACATGGTGTGACTCTTATAAAGGAGTGGTATGTTTTTGTTGCAAGTGAGATCAGATTATTGAAATCTCTGGCAACCAAGTTTGGGGTTTGATGTGATAGAAAATAAAAAACTCAACAATTTTTTTAAAGAAAGTAACAAACAGGTGGTCTTATTTTAGTAGATTGATCTGGCAATAGTAGGAGTCATAAAGGACAGAAGGGAAACTGAGAACAAGGAGAAAATCATGAAGACTTTTTTAGTACTACTGAAGTGAAGTTCTACAAAAGATGGAAGAGAAGATCACAATGCAAAAAAATGGAGAGAAAATAATTACGCCAGATATATCAAGAAAAATAGAATTGAAGCACACCAGTTTGGGTGGACGTAAGAGAGACCTGAAATGGAAAACTTCCTTTGAAGGTTCAATCAATAGCATTAGGCAAGATGTTGAGCTTTTGCACTTAACTACCCCTATGGTTTATATATGAAAAACATATTCCACGGTACACTTAAGAAATCAAAGCAGAGCGATACAAAATGATATGACATAAAGTTACCAAATGGGAAATCAGAGACACATTAATGCCAAAGGGAAAGGAAGACTTAAACTGAATATGGTTCCAGTTATAGTGCTGGATCTGGCAAACAACAGAAATGACAAAGACAAGTTCATTGTGTAAGTAAATAACTTATTGGCCATCATGTCCCATCCAGATTTGATTTGTCTATTTAGACACTTGGCAGCTACATGGAATTATCCATGGTTAACTGAAAGTATGGTTTATGTGAAAGTTAAAAATCTGAGTGGAGCAATGTTTGCAGACTCAGGGGCAAGTCTTTTGCACAGAGTATGTGAACAGGAAGTAGGGTGCAAACTTAACTAGTCCGCTCCAGTTTGGGGGGACAAGTATATATTTGCTACTTTTTTTTTTTTTTGAAAGCTGGAGTTTTGCTCCATTGACAGTATACCTGTCTATTTTAAAGGTGATTTTGTGATAATTGTTGTGGACAGTTGTCTTCTAGTTTTATTCCTTTTTGCCAAGCATGCCCAGTACTTAACTGTTCTCGGATTTTGGCACTTATAGCTCTTTTTTTGTATTGTGATTACATTGTTTTACTCTTATGCCAACCTCTAGACTCTACCTGAGCTTCATATTCTCCATTGCACTAGGAACAGCACCTGGATTAAAGCCCAACACATAATTATATTATCACTTGGCTAATTACTTACTTTAAGATAATTGTTTGTAAGTATGTTACTGTTCCCTGGATAATATACACTATAAGGGGAGCAAGGTTTGGAGACTGGAAGACAGAGAAAAAAGAAAAAGGTAACCAGATTTTTAAATTAAATGACTAAAGCTTTTAGTTGCTTATTTATTTTCATACATGTAAAGCCAGGTCTCGTGTAACTGTTAGGAAAATCTATATTCCTCTGAAATCCACATCAATTAAAAAGCAATTTAATATTATCTATTTCATTATCTAGCTTTAACCATTTGTCTTATTCTAAGAAGGGAGGAGAAAGGATGAATTTTACTGTCTCAGATTCATCAAAATTTCTTTCCCATAGAAGTCTGTTTGCCCCGTCTATTTGACTTGTACTTTTTGTCAAAGACTTAGTTTCATGATTGCCTCTGGGTGATACAAATCCACTAAAAGATATTTCTAATCACAGCTGGTTTCCTGTTTATCCTGGAGGTCACTCATACTGGGAACTGTTTTCCTGCTGATAAAACCTACAGGAACGCATCTTGGAAGAAGCCAGTATAACTGTATGTGTGAAAGGATTTCATTCACTGCATTTGAGTCATTCCCAACATGAGGCTGAAAAGATAATTTCAACAAAAATATAGTAAAATAAGAAAATCCACATGACAAAGTTGTAGTTGCTAATTAATTTTGAGTATATGATAGGATAGTACTACAAATAAGAAAAATAAAATGATGTGGGCACAGTAAGAAAGTCTCACTATCTATGAAATTCATATTTCTAAAAGTTAAATGTAAAAAAAAGCTGTTTGGTCCTCCTTAAGTAAAAACCAAATCATCTTGTTTTGTAATATTTAGAATAATTTTTCCAGATAATTCTAAAATTTTAGAGTTGGATTGAGAAGCCAACAGTACCTCACCACACAAATGAAGAAACCACTGATCAGATGAAGCTTGTTCTCCTTAACATCAGAAGTATAGCTAGGAAGAGATCACAAGGTTCCTGATCATCATAAAGTGCAGGATATACTTCATCCTCCAACTTTGTTGTACATGCTGGGTGGCTGGTCTAACCCCAGGGTCCCTCAGTCAATCCATTAATGGGGAGAAATCCATCCGTTTTCCTGTCTGACTAATCTTTAAGCACTGCATTCATTCTGCAGTTCATCTGTCTCCAACGGTTCAATGGTGAGCCATTTACTTTCTCATCGAATCTATGCTTAACAGACTGATTTTAAGATCTCCTATCCTCTAATACCATTCTAAATATCTCCAATTAATCCTGAATATGCTTTCTCTAATGGGGTCACTTCTGTCATGGCTCTGTCAAATAAGTTGTCTCTATCACCACTGTGCCTTCATGCACACTATTTTCTAAACTTGAACACTTCTAGCTATTATAGAATTGGTTGATTATCAGATACAACCATTTAACTTTGCAGATGGAAAAGTCGTGGCCCAGAAGAGTAGCAATGACATTATTTTCTCATAGATAATTAAAACACAGCCAGATCAGAAAACCCTATTTTCTAATTCCTTCCGCTTTGTATGGATAGCTGACCTTCCTTTTTTGTGAGCTGAATTCCACAAACTCTTTTTAGTCAATTACAGTTTTTAAATGAACAACTGTCTAACAATCCCAGCCCTCATTCATAATTACTTTTGTACAGTTTCATCACTATGAACCTAAAAAGTTAATGATTAATTATATCCTTCTTAATTTCATTTTTAAGAAGTTAGATTTGTGCCATCAACCAAAGTTTAAACAGTCTAGAAGTAAACATCTAGGTTTAAACTGTGTTTAATGCTTATATTGCCCAGTAGATTTTGAAAATTAAAAAAACTCTAATTAAATTGCTGCCATTAAAATAAATGTCATTTTAAATAAATAAATTTATATTCTTGCTCTACAAAATATGCATATATTTTAGAATAGACATAATAAGCAAGCTTCTAGTTGTAAGGAGTTTGTGAGAACTTAAAAGGTATATTTTCCTAGACAATTTTTGATAAAATTGGGAGGAAAATTTTTTTTTAATTATATTGTTAAAGAACATGTCTACACAAGCAAAATTATCATAATTTTTGTCGTCAGCCAATTTTTTTCTCTTTTAAAAATAAACTTGAAAACTTGTATACCAATACATTATGAACATTTTTGATTCTATAAAAAAAGCATTATTTGCCCCAAATTACTTGAATGTCCTGCAGTACCTATGCGCTCTCAAATAATGTGGTTACACAAATGTAACTGCGCTTCATTTCACTTCCAGACTCAGGTGGGTTGCTCCATAACATAAAAACATATTCATACCAGTTTGGTAATTTTGGAATCATTTTCATCTAGCTTCTTAAAATGTAATCATTTTAAAATTGCATATTCAACTGCATTGAAAAAAATAGGCTTTCATCATTAAATTAAAGTCAGGAAAAATATGGAGATCTTGGAGAATGAGACAATAATGAGGAAATCTGAATTTCAAAGCTACCAAGGCTGGTTACTATTGTGGTATTTCTTGTGAGATGCCTCAGAATGGATACACCTGGGACAATAATAATTTTGTGATTTCCTAGTAAGTTGTAGTAGTTAATAAAAAAAGCTTAGATATTTATATATTAGTATCATATTCATGTAGAATATCATATAGCATATAGCATAATATGCATATCATACACCATAAAAGCATAGGTATTAATATCAACTAGTGTATACATTTTATTATTGTAAAATGCACTTTGGTGTCTAGTACATGTGAGAATTTCAAGTAATACTTTTTCTTAAATCATCTTTATTGCAGTGATATTTTAAAAGTGGAAGATTTCTGTTCAAGAAGTTGGACAATTTTTCATGTCTTTGCCCCTCAAAATGCAATTGCAATCACAGAATTGCTATTATTATTACTTTATATATATATGCATATATATATATATATATATATATAAAACCATTGGAAAACAAAATAATGGCAACAGTATCTGAACATTTCTGGAAGATTAAAGGTGAAAGTAAAAAAAAAAAAGATACAGAGGTGTCTTAATGAAGTCTTTGGAATCTTCAAACACAGTATCACCATCAAGTAAAAAACTTCAGAGTAATTGAATAAAGGAACAGTTGTAACAAACACCCTTTTCCTTACCTTAGCAGCTACTGATTTTGCTCCTTTCTCAAAGGCCTAGGTCCTGTTAAGGAAGGAGAAAGGTCTAGCTCAAGGATACTCATGTGTGGGTTTTGGGGCCCTGGGAGACAGAGCAGATGCTGAGGTGATTCAAAATTGCTTCACAAGAGAGGGCAGTAGGGCAGGGTTAAATGAACCAGGACAGTGCTCAGATGAGAAGTATGCTAAGTAATTCTCTCATATCACCCTATAGCCAAACCACTCTCCAGTTTTTTTGTAGAAGTCTTTTGCCTGCAAGTCTTTCAACTTTCGGCAAACACTGATGCCACAGAGTTGGTTAAGCACTGTGGTGGATGTCCTGAACTAACTATCACAGCAAATAGGAGATGGTGTCATTACAGTTGTGTGTGGTGCATCTGCTGGGTTCTAAGACCCATGAGGGCAGAAAACTTGTCTAGTGTGTTCATCTTAATATAGCCTTCACACAAAGAATCAGATATATATGTATACTCTGATCTATATGACATGATATATATATATGTATATATATATTAGACAAATCATATCCTGAAAACCAAATAAATGAATACACTTTTAAATTATAGTATTAGGTGCACTATCACTTATCTTATGAAATTGCCAGGACACATATAGATTACACAACTTACCCAGTTTTTGTCATAACAAAAGTAGAGTCCACATTTCAAGTCAAAGTGGACAATATTCAGTTTCCATTGAAGGATGTGAAACAACAGAGTAAAGTGCAAGAGATTATTGTTTTTGTTGATGGTGGTGTTTTAAATTCAGATAATGTATAACTATGGACAATTCTTAAAAATGTTATGCTAATGAAATGAAGAACCAAAGATATTACAAATTGTTCTAACCTCCCAGAAGCTTCCTTCGGTATCCTTCTATGGTTTTTATCTTTGATGCATTATCTTACTCAGAACACCAATTTAATAGTTGGATATATATATTCCTGCATTACATAGGGCCATTTCTACTCCAACTTCACATTAAGGTCAGAAGTCATGTGATATAATAATGAGAATATGACTTGAGAACACCACAAACATGACTTTGAATCTGCTAGGTGAATTTCTTCATTTATCTAAACATCTACTTCCTCATCTGGAATATGGAAAACATAATGCCTCTCTAATACCAGTACTGTGTAGATTAAATGGTGGAATGCATGTAAAATGCCTTACTCTGTTTAGTTCTAAAATAGTTTGCCTATGAAAAATACTAGCTACAGTCCTACTGCCATTTTATTTTAATCCTCATGACACTCACCAAAGCCACTAACCCTAATTTCCATTTTTATTCCTGAATACTTTGGCCACCAATTTTGTTTGCAAAGATCCTTGAAAACATGCCTGCTTAGATGCAGTGCTCACGTGGAAAATGCTCTATTATTGGCGTGATTCTAAAATTATGCTTTATGCTATTCTAACCAGGAGGTATATCAGAGAGACCAATGAAGGGGATAGTAAGAGCTTGACTCTGCTGGCAATATGATGAGTAGACCACCATACATGGATTAAGATGTGAGTAAAAACAAAACAAAACAAAAAAACCAAGATGTCCTCTGGAAAATATCAAACCCATCTGCAAAGGTGGTTTAGTTATTGACTAACCGCAAAGCTTCCTGATCTACATTATCTGATCTACTTTATCTCAGGCCTGGATCTAATTTGCTCAAATCTAGATTGACTGGAAAAGAGAGTAAATAAGACATGAATGGACTATTTCAGGAAGTTAACACAAATTTGCAAACAATGGAGATAAAATGGAGGGAAAAATAAAAGACAGGACCTCAACAGTTCATCAGGGCCATCTTTACCAGACACCATCTTGCTATTATTCATGATAAGCAACTGGCCAGTGCCACCAGAGGTCTTTGCCAATCAACCACCAGATACCCTGTCTTATCTACCACCAGAGACTCTCACCATCAAAACACTCTTCCTTGCAAGACAACTGGTAAGTTGTCTGTGCTGACCCAGGAAAACTCATGATCACCTAAATATTCTCTGAGCTTCCTTCCTATCCTTTTTCTCTTAATGTTAAACGTTACTTTGTTCGTTGTGCAACGCTGAACCTATAACATATATTGTCGACTAAGTATACTACTATGCATGGTTTGCAATATTGACTAACTTGTGGTGTGGCTTGGGCCTGTGTGCCCATGGTTTTAACTACCTAGTAAACAAGTAATACTAAGAATAATTGCCTCCTGGAAACTCAATACAGCTCGTGGTTTTTATGATTGAGATAGCATCAATAGAAACCTAAACCTGTGGAAAGACACAAGTGTGTGTGGACTTAGTTACCTCTAACCTTGCACCATTCATGACAGTACCTACCCCATAAGGTTGTTGTGAGGCCCAAGTGAGTTATTACAGCTAATGCTCTGTGAAGATTTATTTTTATAAAGCACTTCCAAGACTACCTGGGCATAGTTAGACTTAATACGCTTTAGCAACTATCAACATTGCTTCTCCTACTAGGTCTGTTTCCTTTGCTTAGCCTAAGATAGAACTATTTGTCATAAATGGTCAAGAATGAGATATGGAATTTGTAATGTTGATTTTCCCTTTTTAATCACCTATTAGGCTGAAACAGTTACAAATAAAACCTACCAGAAGAAATTTTATCTTATCTCCAATAATGATTTACTAATGCTTAATCTGGTACTACTACAAAACAGATTACTTGTTTTAACTTTAACATTTTTGTTTTATGTTATATTGATTCAAACACTGTTCTTTTTTCCAAAATTAAAAAATCTTTATTTTTATTTATTTAGTTTTTGAGTTGGAGTCTCACTCTGTTGCCCAGACTGGAGTGCAGTGGCCGCTCCCCGTCACCGCAGCCTCGACCTGATGGGCTCCAGCGATCCTTCCACCTCAGCCTTCCAAGTAGCTGGAACTACAGGCACGCGCTACCACACCTGGCTAATTTTTTGATTTATTGTAGAGATGAGGTCTTGCCAAGTTGCTCTGGTGAGTCTAGAACTCACGGGCTCAGGCAATCCACTCACCTCAGCCTCCCAAAGCGTGGGATTACAGGCTGAGCCACCGAGCCCAGCTATTTTTTTTTTAATCTACTGAAATAACATTAGTATTCATTTCCAAAACCTGAACTGCAAGGCTGGTCACAAACACAATTCTTTTTGCTAACACTATGGTAGAGAAAGACATAATCTTTTATAGCTTTTGGTACATCATATAATATAGAAAACAAAAGAAAAATACCTGTGTTTTTTCAAATTTTTATAAGTACAATAATAATGTGAAAATAGTGATCAGAGCCAGAAGAATTTACTCTAGAGAGGTTCATACATGTACATGGCAATTTGCATTAATCCTGATCATTCCCCTCGTTTTTCTACCTGAATGAAGGTCTAATAGGTACAAACACATAGATTAGCACCAAAGAAAAAGCCAATATTCGTGCTTTAATGCTGCCAGATCTGAATAACAATGGTCCAGGAAGGGTATATTGAAATGTCCCCATTCATTTCTCTATGTATACCTGTATACACATTTTAAGAAAGGAAAAAACTATATTAAAATTGTAATACTATATACTGATAATAAAAGATGAATACAAGTCATGTTTGACTTCTGCAATTATAAGAGGTGCTCAAAGTGGTTACCATCAACTTCCATACACTTATGATTAGGCAAACTACTACAGGACTTGTTGCTGCATGAAGCCTCCCAGATCTTCCCTTGTGCATACACATACTACCACGAGACTCAGGACTTATTATGAATGCATGCAATTGTTAGGTGTGTTGGAGGTTCTGTTGCATACTCATGCCTCCATTGTCGTTGTACATCCACAACGTTCTTGAATTTCAAATACTACTTCAAAATGGCCTTGAGCTCCTCAAATCACAACTGTGCTTCTGCCATTTGCTGTGACTGTCTTGCCGGCCGCATGGTGATGCCAGCATTCATTTGATTGACGTTATCTTTTGAGCAAACATTATACCACACATTGCTACCATAATTCAATTCAACTTCAGAAAGTAATAGATAGATAGCATCTCTTAAAACTTGTATACATACAACATGTTTCTGTGTATGTGTGTGTGTGAGAGAGAGAAAGAGCTATATCCTTACCTCACAAGGGCTTTGTGTTATACATCCTTTCCTATTTTCATCTACTCCTTAGAGGGGCATTGTGTTATCCTTGTTGTCTCCTTTTTTTTTGAGTCGGAGTATCACTCAGTCACCCAGACTGGAGTGCAGTGGCCGCTCCTGGCCACCGCAACCTCGACCCACTGGGCTCCGGCGATCCTTCCGCCTCAGCCTTCCAAGTAGCTGGAACTACAGGCACGTGCTACCACACCCAGCTAATTTTTGATTTATTGTAGCTATGAGGTCTCGCCAAGTTGCCCAGGCAGATCTCAAACCCGCAGGCTCAGGCAATCCACTCACCTCAGCCTCCCAAGGCACGGGATTACAGGCTGAGCCACCGAGCCTGGCTGCTTTTGTTTTTGTTTTTGTTTTTTTTTTTGTTTTTTGTTTTTTGTTTTTTTTTGTCTCTTCCACTGCATGGCCAGGTACCAAGTTAGGACTGGATCTTATCAATGTCAGCGCTGCACATGGCACTAAGTTTTCCACAAATATTTAAATGAATGAAAAATCACATTTTATACAAAGCCCTTAACAGTATGTATGCCTTTCATAAGCTTCATTTTTAAACCAACAGTATTGAAAGGTACCAACAATTTTACATTATGTATATTGGAAAAATGAAGCTTAGGACTAGTCACTATTCTGACAAAAATACCGCTGACTCTAATTCTGCTGTATTTCCCACAATATGTGCTGGTAAGTTTTCTGACTCTTGGAGTAACAATGCCATTTGTTTTATTGTACAAAATCTCACTGGTCTAGAGCTTTAAAAACAACTGCTCTAATAGTGCATAGCAAGGCTCTATTCATTCCTAGTTTATATCTTGGAAAATTGTGCTCACTCCCTCAGGCCTGACTCTCAGGCTTCTAGTGCATGTTGTTTGGCTTACTGACATTATTCAGCAGAAGGGTGGGGGTTGTTAAACAACATTTGAGGGAAAGAAGGAATAGTTTGATCTTGAGTGTGGGGAACAGATATCCACACTGTGATCTCACAGAGGCAAAAAAAAATTGAGCAAATGGTGTATATCATTTTAGCAGATTTGCATGACTGGAGCCAAGAGCTACTGTCAAGGAAGAAAATAGACTGTACATAGAATCGAGATAGGAAACTGTCAAGATGCTATGATTTGAGGAACATTAAAAGCCATTCCCTTGCCTAAAAGTACTTTCCCTACTCACCTTCCCAACCCCCAATATTACTTATTTTTCTGAGTTAGAGCATAAAAAGTTCTGTTCACAGTCAAGTTCCTTTTCTAGGAGGGATGAAACTTTAATTGTTTGCTGTACATAGGTACAATGTGAAGTGGTTGATCAAATTAGCAATGGTTAATAAATTTCTTAAAACAGTGCAAATAAATCCACAATAGGACAGGTAAACAAATGTTTCTAGACAGAGTGATGAAAATCTCTATTCTCCCTATCAAATAGTGTTGTAGCATATGAATTTCCTGTAGGGAAAAGTGCTAAAGAATTTACTGTATTATTATTTGCTTTAAAATACAAATATCTAACATGAAACATTTGAATAGAAAAAAGAACTAATATTTGGTTTACAATTGCCATTGACCAGTTATTATTCTGTGTTCATTAACTATGTTTGTATATGTATATCATTTCAGTTTAGTCAATTTTAAGTTCAATCTTATGAAGAAAAGACTAAGGAACTAAAGAGATACCAAGGAACAGAGAGATTAAATAGCTTGTTCAAAATCACACAGCTAGTTAGTGATAGAACTAGGATTTTTGTGACATAAATTTGTTTTCTCTCTCTCATGCCCATCACAGAAGTTTATAAGAGAATAAGCTACTATCTCACTAGTATTCAGATGCTTGAGGTATTATTTACATATAATTCTTCAGACAAGTTTTACGGTTGTTATTTGAATTGTTCAAGCTAAGAAAATAGTGGGTATTTAAAAATGCGGTACATATACACAATGGAATATTATGCAGCCATGAATAAGAGCAAACATATGGACTTTGCAGTAACTTGGATGAATTTAGATTTTCTAATACTCAGTGATCTATCACAGAAACAAAGAACAGAGTACCACATGTTCTCACTCATAAGTGGACCCTGAATATTTACCATAATATTATGAGAAAGGGATTGGCAGTAGCAGGATACTGCCAGGAGGGGGGCGTGAGGAAATAGCACCAATAAGGGTACCTAATCTCAAACCAGGCAAAGTGGGGACCAAAGGGAAGGCCAAACTTTACCTGTACGATGACCACTTGTATACCTAATCCTGAATTGTACCCTACATCTTTAAAATAAAATATATATTAAAAAAGGAAAACTATCCAGCTATCATTCTCTCTACCAACTCCTTCAATCTATCAGCACTAGAAAAAAAACACCCAGCTCTTTGTAGAATCTCAAAAGTTCTGACTTTCTTTGCTTGCCATGTCCTTCTGGCTCTGTCATGCCCACAAGTATCACAAAATATTAATCTCTGGAAAATGAGTCCATGTCAATGCCCCATTCTCCTCAGTATCTCCCAGAGCCCCTGACCACTGCCCCCACTTCTCCTTTAAGCTTTTGAATTATAGTACAAACTACTTAAGGCCTTGCAGGCTTAACTTTTGCCTGTCAGACTCGAGGTCAAATTCAAGCTCCATCTTTGTTGAAACCACTCAGGGCCCTAGATTCTTATGAGTATATCTGGTAGGCCCCTGGTTTTTAGTTGAGAACCAGGTCTGGTTAAAGCCACAAGACCTCAGGCCACACACTTATCTCACAGCGACTCTTCTGCTACTGCTATCCTTCCTGTAATGCAAAATAATGTATACCATTAACATGTGGGTGAATGACTTCAGTATAACATGGAACAGTGGAAGGAAGAAAAACCCCCATTGTGGTTGCTACTTTGGCACAAGGATCATTTCAGCTACATTTTAAGAATGTTTAAAAGTTTTCATTGCCTTCATGGCTTCCTCCTCATAAGATTCACCACAGATGCTTGTTGGCAAGTTGCAGTTGTTCTTTGGCCACCCAGAAAGCAGACCCAATAGCTCAGACCTCCACTGCCATCCACGTTGCCCAGTATCTATCAGGCCTGCTCTAAATGAAGGACTGCCAACAAGTCCACTCATTGTGCCTCTGTAATGTCCTGCCACTCTGAGGTTTTAAGGGTTGTTTTCGTTTGTGCTCTGGTCTGTAGGTAGGTTTGGGGTGGAACTGCCTATCAACTCTACCGTCTGTGGTGCACAGAAGTTTTCCATGCCTATGTTGCATCATTGCAGAAATGTGCTTCTAACTCTTCAGCAGTATGCACTGAGGCATGCAGGACCTTGGAGGCTTCACCTTGACACCCCATCAGCCTGCAGTTGCTTCTATCAGAAATCATGGTGCCAGTCACCTTCCATATCTGTGGCTTCATGTCTGCCACTCTTGTGCCCATCCACTGAACCTGATGGTTAGAGAATGTCCTTCCCCTCATTTCATCAGTTTCTCATCTGTTTCAGGCTTTCTCTCAGCTTCTGAACTAATGGGGCTCCTTGGTGTCTTTCTAGAAATGCCACTGTGCTTGAGTGTCTGGGACTGCTGCTGTGTTTGTTTTGTAAGGAGAGGCTGCAAAGCCCGGTACAACTACATAGCTTGACGCTGCCAATTTCCCCCCAAATCTGTTAATGCACCCTGGAGCTGAAAGTCAGAGGCCACAACTGCTGCACATTGAATGGATAAACAAACCATAAATAACTCTGTGGGCACATCGTAAACGTGGGGCCGGCCTGTCTCTTCCAGCCTGTCTGTCTGTACAGACTGAAAGAGTAATGTGAGTGAGGGTTCCTCCTCCCCAGGGGTTTTAGGCAACATGAAGGGATCAAAACGTAAACCAGAAGTTTCTCTTATGGATAGGGTGGAGCAGCTGGACTTCATCTTAGCCAGAGAACAAGAGGAAGGGAGCTTGGCACAATTGAAGGAAGGAAAAAGTATAGACCAGGGTGAAGTGAAAGAACCAAGACTAGATCATATAAAGCTTCTTGCCAAAGCATATACATGAGCATATATCTGTGAGCATGTATATATGTGTATCCATACGCACACACCCGCATGATAGGAGGATTTTACCTTCATCCGTAAAAACGAAATTGTTGGTAACCAGGTCTGGTTAAAGCTACAAGAGGCTGAAATTGGCCTGCAGGTGTGTTTCTTTGGACCACAAAAGTGTGTAAGTTACTTTTTTTAGATGAAATGCTTTTAGAAAATAGATGTACTCTGCATTCTCTACAATTTGCTATAGTCCCCACCACTCCCTAAGGTCACGCCTGGCCCTCCTGACAGTGTCTGTTAGCCCTCTGGCCTCTGCAGCCTGTCCTATGCATCATAGGCTGTTTAGCCACATGCCTGGCTTATATCTACTAGTTTCCCATACCACCCTAACTTAATAGCCATGGCTATACATTTTCTGACAACCATAGGGGTTAAGCGTTTGCTTAAAGTATCACAGCTAGTTAGTGCCAGTTCTAGGAGGAGTTCTATGATTACGTTCTCTTAGCACTTTATTTTACAGTGTGGAGAGTAAATTCCCAAATAATCTATTTTCCCATTAGGTAAAGAATTCCCTGAGTCTCATAAGCAAAAAGATTGGTTATTTGCCACTTTCATGGTAAACTGTACGATTTTGAGGTTATGGCCCCAACTCTGAGCTCAGTTTTCTCACCTATAAGGGGGAGACTTAACTGGTGCCTGACATCAAGTCGATGCTCCTATGCCGATCAGAGGATGCCTGAGGCTGGCATTATTTGACGGGCTGGTGCCTAATGTTAAATACTTTGAATGTCACACCACTTGTTGGGTTGTTGTGATGATTTAGTAAGGTGAATCAAACATGCTTGTCTCATTGTAAATTCAACAGCTGTAAGCTGTTGTTTTTATTGCCCAAAATCAGGTAAAAGAAGTAAGCTCCACCTATCACTTTGACTTTGTATGGTGCTTCACTCCTTCCTTCTGCCTGTCCCAGTCACAGTAGCACATCTTGCTACTTCATCTTGGCTATTTGAGCTCATTCTTGCTTCAGAACCTTTGCACAAGAAGTGCTCTTACTAAGACCTTTTATTTTACTCCTTCTTATTATGCAGATTTCTGTCCAAGTTATCTATAGGGAGTCCTTTCCTGATCTTTCCCTGCAAAAGAGTATCTCCCTACCCAAATTTTGCATACCGTTGTGCTGCCAGGACTGATACTGGGTTCTTTTCTTTTCTTTCTCTCTCTCTCTTTCTTTTTTTGCTTGTTTTATTATTATGTATCTTCCTTCTCCTCAAAAGAGGAATTTTGTCTTGTTTGCACTATGGCTCTAGTCTTCTGTCATATCGTGGGAGAAGCAGAAAGCCCAGCACACAGCCTAAATGCTCAATAAATACTTGTGAAGTAATACATTAGGCAGAAGTCCTGATTCTCGTTTCACATTCGGGGGTGGGGGCTCCTCTCACCCCATTCGATATAAGCCTATCTAGAAGAAGATAAATCAGATTCATTGCCTGAAAACTCGATTGACTCATTCATTTTTTCATTCCTTTATTTCTTCATTCATTCACTTATTCATTTCGCAAACAAGTACTGGGTCTCTTACTGGAAATCTACCTACTCTGTACTGAGAAACTCAAATGAGTGACTTTCAGTTTCTATTCTTTTTCGTTATCAGATGCAAGCAAGTAGAAGAAAAAGAGTTTCCCAGCAATAAAGAATGCAAACATGTTTGTTTGTTTTTACATCAGCATTTCCTTCAAAGTCTCTAGAGCCCACTGCTGTTGAAAAGCTCATAGAGAGCCTCTACTATGTGCAGGGGCCATCTAGGCACCACCGATTCTGAGATGGGTGAGGTCTGGTTCCTAGACCCAAGCAGGTTTTGTATCTTACTGTCTTTTCTGTTCTATTCCTATTTCCTTGTTCCACCCCTCGTTACCTCCAGCCTGGACCACTGCAGAGTTTTCTACTGGAAAACACACAGACTTTCCTCTTGTTGGTCAAGACAGTTCAACTGCTGGCAGACCTTTGGAATGTAGCCTGCCATGTTCTTTTCTATTTCACTTCCACCAACTTGTTCTGATTCTTAGGATTACCTTCTTTTCCAAGGCCATCTGTGAAACAGCACAACAGCCTGCTCAACTCTTCTGTCTTTTGCATTTTTCGGCATACACACTCTTTTCATTGTAAGGATTCTAAGTCTAAACATCATGTGTACATAGACAGGAATAATGTAAGTAATGAACGTATGGAATCCTATGGATGTCTGTGGATCCTGCCTCACTTTCTTAGGTGATGCTCTTAGGGTCCTTTGATTTGGAATCCATCTGCTCAGCAGTCTCTGCTGGGTGCCAAAGAGAGGAGTTTTAATTTTAGGTGGCAGATGGCTGTTTTTATAGGATCCTCAGCCATTCTTAGAGCTCTCATTCCAGTCAACTCTTCATGTAAGTTCTCCTGAAGCCATGTTCTGACTCTGCTTAAAGAGGAAAGGACTACTTCCCCTTTGCCCCCAGAAATACTTTCCCTATAGTTTGGGCTGCTGACTTTACAGACATTTCCACCAACTTGTCAGTTCCAGTCCCGGGAAGTGTGCCTCATCTCCCCTGATTATCTCTATTGGACCCTCTGCCTTTTCAGGTGGCTCTAATTCTGGTTTAAATGTTTAAATGTGTGTGGAAAAAGAAAGCTCAGTGGACCCTCCAGGCTTCGCACATGAAAGAAACATTACCCATCTAGGGCTTTAAACACCAGAATGTCTTGATGCTTAGTGGAAATTCAACATCAGAGAAAACCTCGTTATAAAAACTCCATTGCCATCTAAGGGATGGCCACCCTTCCCTTTACAGGACATTTTAGAGCCAATTCTCGTTGCTTTGCCACTGCAGTCCAAACTACTCAGCGTTGAGCAAGTAAATCACAGATTCATGGCTTTCAGAGTGCTTGGGAATGTAAGTGCTGAAGAAGTGTGCTGGCTCTCAGTGATCATTCCAGTGTCACTGTATTACTTTACCATCCCCAAACCCTGATGCTCTTCCAATCTGGTCTTTTTGACAGAGGGAATATTTGGAAGCTCAGTGAAAATACTGAAAGTCCTTAGTTTTCTTGAGACTGTAAAAGGGACACATGATCAGTCATTACCCAGATCTTCTGCTTTTGTTCCTGCCTCTCATACATAGCCTCCTGCTCCCAGGCATTTCTTGGGGTTCTCACTGGAATCCATTCATGTATTCACCTACCAGTCAACACTAAGTCACTACGTAGCTCTTGTCATATTTTCTCTCTCCTGCTCTGGTCCTCCTAACAGTGTTTTCAATTTCCAAAGCCACTCAGGGGAATCTCAACCTTATAACCACAAGGGTTAACCTCCATTTCAATACCAATGTTTAAGCCAAGGGGACTGTCACCTTAAGTTTTGGTTAAGGGTCATGCTATGGCCTAGGCCAAGGTAGGGCAATGATACACTTCCCAGGGCTCTGCCACACATTTCTGTGTAAACAGTATTCACAGAGCTTTTTAGAGTTGCAGCTTCCTGGGACTTTGCCTCTAATCCCACTAGCCATGGCCCTTGAGGCCAGGTGGGATAAAAGACACCATTTCTTCTTCATCACCATGCAATGTTTGAATATACCTTCCTCTTCCCCTTTCAGATAAAAACAAAAGCCCCCATGCATGTCAATTCCAGCCACGCCCACACATGTCTGGATTTTATTTGAGCACAGCCAGGACCATCTGGACTGTGCTAAAAAAGAAAAAAAGAATACAAGTCTTTACCTTAATGGGATGGCAAAACAGAACTTACTAGTAAGGGTCCTCATTGTCTGTCCAGGTGGGATTGATTTTGTCTGCTCCTCCCACCATGGCCCTCCCCCCACCATGGCTATGGTCTTTTGCTCTTCAGTCCCTGGCTTGAAATCCTGGGTCCTGGGATTTTACATGATTAATTCACAGCCCAAACCCCTGAAGGATCAAATGTGGTTTTGTGTGAGTTGGACTTCACAAAACAGACTGGGCAAGCGGGCATCTACACAAACTGCTCTCTTTGAGACTTGGCTGTGTTCTGTTGTTAGTCTACCCCTTAGCCCTGAGGCAACTAATGAGGCCAAACTGACCTGATGACTAATAGGGGATGGTCAGAGAAGAGGGGGCTGTGCAGGACACTCAGAAGGCTTCTCTCCATGCAACAGTAAATGGCACTTCTGTATATACACAGCGTTCTTTATTTAAATTCTACTCATCCTTTCAGCCCCAGTTAGATGCTTCCTTCCCTTTTCCTCTCACACTCGTCCTAATATTGTAGATTGACATTCCTTCCCCACAATGCTTTCAGTGTGCTTCATAACTTAGTCAAGACCTTAGAAACACCTTGCACCGTTCATGCCCCTTCCAACAGGATGCACATTTCTTAAGTTTAAACACAGAATCGTTTCCCCACTGACCTCTTGTTTAATTCTGTGCCTTATTCCTCACAGATATCCCATGATGCTACTGTTCAGGTCCATTTCACAATTTTGTTAGAAAAGGCATTTTTTAAAAGCAAGTGTAATAAATAGTCTGATAAAGTCTTCATATTATTTTTTATTGAACTTTACTTGAATTCATAAATAATAAAATAAAAAAAATCATTTTCCAAAGAAAATGCAGTTCTTTTCATTAAAATTCTGAATAGATTACCAACTTTTTTCTTTTCATCACAAAAATCTATGTGGAAGGAATATTTTCCATTCCTTTCCATAAAAATCAGGATTTTAATTATAGTCAGGAGCCTGACATGATCCTGATTTGCACTTTTCCCAGGTCCCCTCTTATGGCTAAAATTATGATTTTCAACAAATATAAAGGCTTCCGGGTTCTTTGTGATGGAAAGATTGGCAGTGATACTGTGGAAGCTTGTGAAATATGACATCATAAAAATGAATAGCTTGATCATATAAAATGCTCTTAGTGAAGTACACAGCTTGGACTATGTCTGGTTCAAAACTGTGGCTGAAAATATGGAGCATGTTCAAACATTTTGCTTCTGTCCCTCTGTGCATTTATTTACTTATGGTTCACCAATTCCAAAAGTGATGTATAGCAAGAGATCAAATTTGGATTTACCACGTAGACCTATGACTGTATTTAAACATAGACCCATGACTGTATTTAACCCACAAATTCAATATGATCCAAAAGTCAAGTCTCGTGATGACTGCCCTGGACAGACCCCCTCTGCAGGGACAGATTCATCTCTGGGTACAGCGTCTGAGAAGGGCAGGCAAGGATAGAACACAGAGGAGAGTGACTAGGGCAATGTAGGGCTTAGAACACTTGTCATCTGAGGATGGCCTGAAGGGCCCGGGGGTCTGATATTAGTCTTGAGAAGGTGAAGAGTAAGGGTGTGTCCTCACTACCAGAATACTTAGCTATCAGAAGAGCTGTCACAAGGGGCAGGTTACGCTGCTGTCTAAGGCTGAACCAGGCTAGAAGCACATAAGCTACAGTGAGGCAAATTCCTATACAATAAAAGGAACAATTTATAAACAAAGATTTTGAACAGAGCCACACAGCTATCTTGTGAGGCAGCATGCTCCTCTGTACCAGCAAGGTTCAGATAGAGGCTTTGTGGCCACCCGCAGAGGTGTTGTGTGGAGAGTTTGTCCTCTCTGGTCCTCCAGGGCCTGGGCCAGGGAGCGGGTGAGGTCTGGGAATAAGCCAGCCTGAGTTGCGCCTGTTCCTGCCATAGCAGCCCTAGGAGGTTCTGAGCCAAGAAAAGGGATGCAGGCAGTAAAATGAGGGTGCAGCAGAAGGACCAGGAGCCAGGTGTTTCATGAATGGGTCACCAAAAGGGAAAGGCAGGTCAGACAGAAAGCAGGATGAACATAGCAGGGGTAGGCGGAGACCCATGGGATCTGATTTCATGATCTCGGTCCATCAGCAACTTCATTTTTTACTTTTTTTCACTGAGTTAAGTGTGTATTTTTAAAATTGAAAATCCATGCCTGACAGATTCTTGCTTTAGTTGGAGGTTAGATTTCCAACTCTAATATTCTGCAAGCCATTGAGTCAATACCTTCTTTGTGTGACTGTTTACTTTCTATCAGTCTCTTTGCCATCATCAGAAACACTGTAAGTCTATGGCTTCATCCATACCATTCAACTTCTTTCTTCTCAAAAATTGAGCACTAGGTTAGGGAGACAAATTCCTGAGTTCTTTACTTATTTGCCATCCCCAGCTAGAGCAAATTGACCAACTGCCCTGGGCCTCAGATTCTCTGACTATAAAAAACAATGTCCTTATAATACTAAGTGATCTATTGCAGAAACAAAGAACTGAGTATCACATGTTCTCACTCATAAGTGGACCTTGAACAATTATCATGACACTATAAGAAAAGAATTGGCAGTAGCGGGAAACTGCAGGGGGTCGGGCGGCAGGATTGGCAGTAGTGGGAATCTGCGGGAGAGGGGCACACCTTATCAACAAGGGTATCTGCATAATGAACATTTGTATACCTAACCCTAAATTGTACCCCACATCTTCAAAATAATTTTTTTAAAAAACCAACAATGTCTTGCAAAAAGAGAGACGCTCTAACTCCAACTCTAAAGTACCAGGGAGGAACTGTCATTTGTTAATTCTCCCATCACTTGCATATATTTTCCCTTACCCTAGGAATCATATTCCATGGCAACATATTAGCTGATATTTTTTTCTTGGCCTCCAAGTGTGTTCCTCTGGTTTTCAACTGATGTTACAAGTTGGTGAACTATTTAAAACATAACTGAAACACTTCTCTAGCAGTGTACTGGTTCTAAATGTTATGGGACGCTGAAAGTTGGAGGTCAGACAAAACACAGAGGAGGTGGAAGGAAAGACAGAGAACTTCAAATTTTTACACGTGAAAATATGTTTTTGAGGTCCAGCTTAGAATGGGAACAACGCTTAACTCAAATTGACAAATTTTTATTGCAGGTTCCCTCAAGTGGAGTATGAGTTATGACAGAAGTGTGGGGTATTATTCAGGAATTTGGTGCTAGGGTGCAAGAGTGGGATTCAGAAAAACTGAACTGGGAAGGAGGGAGACTCAGCCCAAAGATGTTTCACTGAGTTGGTCACCACTAGGGGAAACTAGTTGCTTGGCCTGTGGGACTATCTCAGAAGCTTTATAAAATGCATTTTAGAACCATTCACCTGGGTAGACAAAAAGACATCTATCCATTAGTTTCAATTTCTCATTGGTCAAGAATTACCCCATAAGGGCTCATCCTTTAGGAGTCATCCATAAGAAGTGCTGAGGGATTGCCACAGGTACCCCATGGTGTGACATCAGGGAACTTCAAGGTATGGAGCAAGAAGGTGAGGAACTCTCCAGTAATTTGTGGCTGAGGCTTGATGAAGTCTTCAGGAAGCTGCTTGCCATAGCCACAGGGGAGGATAAGAGTTGAAACAGATAGGGTTCATAGTAATGCACAAGATTTGTTAAAATATATATTTATAACTTGTATTTCTCTAGATTTCACCATTCAGAACATGCGATATGGTGGTACCAAATTCACTGCCTCTACTGCCACTCCAAAAGTGTAACTCCAGCTGATCATCTCACAGGTACTACCGAATAAGTCAGATCCACTGAGTACTCACTCTGTCTCTCCCGGGGACAGCTGGTTCCCTTGGAACTGCCACCTCTTCTGGCACCACTTCTGCCCCTGATAAGAATTGCCAGCTCTGCCCTGAGATACTGTGCTGCACTTCAAATCCTTTCTACCCTGCAGTGTCATGGCTTGGTTAGTCAGACTTCTTATTATCAAGTTATCCATTTTAGCAAGCCCATTCTCAAGAGGCTTTTCAGCCCTCCTGGAAACAAAGACACTTTGAGAGGTGTCTCTGGACAACTCACTGGTGAGCACAGCTTAAGTTAATGTTGGTACTAAACCTACATAAATATTAGTTTGAACACCTACTATAAACATAAAACAAATGTTGTTTATAATTTCTACTAGAGGAGGAGTTAAAAACAGTAGGAGCCAGGAATGAAAATTGTAGGGGAAGAGAGAGTATCCTGATACTCAGAAGGCAAAAGAAATGAATATTCTGAGTCTATCTTTTCTGTACTGCTAAAAATGATTACTTCATGTCACTAGATGCATGAGAAGTGATTAGTCTGGAGGAAAAAATGATATTCTTGTGCTAGACTAGATTCTGCAAGCCATCCCCTCCCTGCCTCTAACTAAGCCATATTGTACTTGTGTTTCTAATATTTTCCAAAGTATTTCAGTGACTTTTCACTATTTAATGCTATGAAACCATGCTCACTATCTATAATTCCTTGCAAATGATTACTCTAAAGCCCACGTGTTGTATTCCAAGCCCATTTCCTAGTCAAAACCCAGTGGAGATAGAGAACAGCTGCTATATGCTATGTGCCCTGTGGACTTTATAAATAGGCTTTGACTGATTAACTAGGTGGTTACTATTCCCTGCATCTCAATTTCTCATATTTTGGAAAGCTAGGGATCAGTTGCTACGAAGTCATTTCTTCCCAAGTGTAGATAATCCTAGTTTTAATGGAAAAGTATCAGGAAAAGCCATTTACCAGTTTCTTAATCTACAAATGCTTCTCCTCTGGGTCCCCTCCAGTTCTGCTCTTAGTGTCCTAAGGATTGTGAGGCCTTAACTGGGCCTCTAAAAAAAAAAATCCCAACCTTTTGGAAGGTTGTGTTAGCTCATCTTGTTAAACTTCTTGCTAGAGGATTAATTGAGATAGAGACAAGGACAGAGGCAGGAAGCCATAAAGAGGTATCTTCAGAGTCAGGAAGGAACTATCACAAAAAGGATGGCAGGATGCAGAATATTGGAGTATGAGATATAGTTCCCAAGGGAGCTCTTTTCCTGTTCCTTTGTCAAAATACTGACCCCAGCTCAGTTGTTTGTTTCCCCCGATCCAGATTGTTGAGCTTGTAGACACCAACAATAGAAAGGAACTTCTGATGTCATTTTATATGGTTTTAAGTCTTCAAACAGAACCATCCTCAATATACTTTACGTAAAACATAGAAAGGGGGTAGAAGTGAAAGGGCTAGAAATGGAAATCTGTACCATAATAATACTAGCTGACATTTACTGAGCACTTAGTGTAGGACAGGCTTCTTCTTACTGCTTCTCTGTTAACTCTGTTGTATTGGTCTGGACCTTTTCAATTGCAAATTATGTAACCTTAGTCAAGCTAGCTTAAACATTTTTATTGGCTTCAAACCCAGCTATGCCTTGATTTCCGGGTACACAGGAGTCGTAGAACGTCAGTTGGACTGGTCTTACTCTCTTTCCCCAGACTCAGCTGGTGTTGGTGTCTACAACCTTAGGTTACCTGTCTTCTCAGACAGACTCTCTCTAGTAGTTCCAAGCTTGTGTCCTATCCCTATGGGAAATGGGGGGTTATTTCTTCATGTGGTTCTGACAGATTTCCACCACAGAGCTGTAACTGGGTCCTGAGTCCATTCCTGAGTCAATGGATGGCTATAGGTGTGTAACATTTAATTGACCAGGCCTAAGTCTCATGCCAGTCCCTGGGGCCGGGGCGGGGAAGAGGCGGTGGTGAAGGCACAGAAGTCTGAGAGTGAGAGGTCTGCTTTTCAAAGCAAATTACAGAAGAAGCAGGAAAGAACATGGGGCATTATTCAATTTGTCTAAGGCTAGAGACCAAGTCTCCAAGAATCCATTGCCTATATGGTATCAGTAGAGGGCTAGCTGTAAAAGGGACTTGTGGGAGATGTGAGAGGTGTGAGTTAAGCAGAAGTCACTCCTCTCTAAAGGCAGACAAGGATGGACACAGAGGTGCCCAGATTGTCCTCTGTGTCCAATTTGTCTCCTCCACTTTGAGTCCTGCTGAAGAGCAGCAACCCAGGTCACCAAGTACTCAGCTGTGGACCTACTGATGCAGCAGGTTCCAGGACCCCTCCCACGCTTCCTTTCAGTGGTCCCACTTCTGTTGCTGTGTTGCCCGGCTTCTCAAATTCTCCTGCAAGCTTGGACATGTCCAGTCTCGTCACCAACTTGGGCAGACTGTGTAGTGACACATTTTCTAATCCTCCAACAGCCCCTTCATGCCCAGCTCCTCTTACATCTGTGCAATGTCTAATTCTGAATAAAATCCCTTATTTCCATGATGTTTACAGCAGCTCAGTTTTCCTGACTGAGCCCTGACTGACACACTGGATATTAACAGTGACATATGTTCAAGACTCACTGACCTCATTTTGTATCTGAGAAAGTAAAACTAAGGATCAAGGTAGTTAACATTTTTCTCCAGAGTCACAGATTTATTAAGTGAGAGTGCCAGGATTTACACCCAGGCCTGTCAAACCCCAAAGTCCAAGCTTTTAACTACCAATGAAACTGACCTGGTACAGATTTTTTCTTGTTTGCTTCTGAGTCATAGAAGATTCCATTCTTGCCTTTAAGGGCCATAGGTGGGTAGTAAGATAGCTTCCTTTGGTTTTCTGAGAAGAAAAGAACACAAAATAATAAATTATACAAAGAAGAAAATAAACTACAGATTTAGATAAACCACTATTAAACAGAACAAATGAACTGCTTGGGATTTGTGAAAGAAAGTCGGGTGCTTCATGGGTTCTCATTTGCCAGAAGGAGCCTTAACGTATGCCCATCGAGGCCACATATCCTTCCCTGGCAGTTCTGTCCACCTGTGGACCATGGCCTGATTTTGCATATCTAGCTGTAGGTGGGAATATTTCTAGAAACCTGCAATGGCCACCCAACCCAACCACCACACATTTTCTGTTCTGGGTGGGTGTGCATGTTCCCTTCATATGTGCCTTTCATAGAGTGAATTCATTCTGTACTTCCTGCTAGTTTGGGTTTAAAAACTTGGAAAAGGCAGTGACCGCCTTCCCTTCAATATGCAAAGGAGCCCTGGGATCATTGCAGGGTTTTCACCAAAGCACTCAAAGTTATTATGAGAAGGAACAGAATTACTACTTCAAATGACTTCCATCATTTAGTATTGAGAGATTTGAATGAGGGTGAGGGAAATTAAAGTGTACAGATTAAAATTTAAAATTAAAAGTATATGGTTTTTAGAAAATATTCATCAAATGAATGAATGAATGGAGTTAAGTGATGTTGAATGAAGAAACCCTCCGATGTGTTGGTTGTAGAACATAAGTTCACTTCCAGAAGGTAACTCCAGGTGGGCAGGGGCTTGTTCACTTGTGTGTCCATCGAGGTGCTGAAGAACAATGTTTGCAGAACAAAGGAGTAAACTGAGTGAGGCTTGGACTCATGAACTAAACAAAAGTAAGAATAGGTAGATGTAAAGAACAGTGAGTAAGTAGGAGTCAGAGTGCTCTTAGCAAAGAACAGAATTCTTTTAAAGAAAGAACTAGCCAAGTCAGAATAATATAGCAAACATATTGGTATACAGAAGGACTAGAACCTCACATCCTGATTCCCAGGCCTCAGCTGATTCATTATGACCACACTTCTCTCAAGTCTCAGTTTTTCTCCTCAATTAAATGAGATTGAATTAGGTGGTCCCTGAGAACCTTTGAGCTATGTGATCAGAGTTGGGAAAACCCAGAAAAGACCAATACCTGTATGGATGTTGCTGGTGGCTTGGGAAAGTGGGAAGGAAGACTTGGCACCTTTGCAGGGCTCCCAGCTGTTGTCTTCTTCCTGCCTACCCTCTTCCTCTGCTCTCTGCCCTCAAGTGCATGGGCTCTTTCTCTGGCCTCTGCTTTTCCAGTCCCTTTGAACCATCTCTGCCTGGTGCAGTGCAGCTGGTAGGTGCCCTTCCGAGCAGTGCGGAAGGGGCATCTCTGATCAGAGCAGATGAGGACAGGGACGTACGAACCTTGACATGGTGCAGTGCTGCGCCAGGCCAGAGACAGAGGGCAATTCGTGCTCCAGCCAGAGCAAGGAGGTAGCAGAGGCGAGCAGAATGTGCTCCCTGGGTTCCTCTGGACACCAACCAGCACTGGAAATTTTCACAAATGCTAAATTCACTTGCCACTTTACAGGAAAAGCTGAGCCTTGAGCCATCTTTCCTTCAGCAATTCCAGTTTGTTTTTCCAGTTGCCTTCTGCCTTAACCATCAGGACCATCTGCCCTTGGGCATGTGGTTCTAAACTGATGATCCTGTTAAATGCCCAGAGACTCACACTTACACACATACAGGAGTGAAATCACATGATCACAAACACCAACACTCTCCCATAGGCCAAAACACATTTGTGTACTTCCTGACCTTGCCCCCAAAATAAATTTCTGGTCATCCAAATTTAAAAAGAACCAAGAAGATCCCAAAGCAGAGTTCCTTGCAGTATGAATGCCTAAATTCAAGCCCCATCTTCATTCAATTTCGTTATCATCATTGCTATTAGTTTGGAGAGTAAACTCATTACATTGATGATAAACTCATGTTGATATTTCAGATTTTATTTTTCAAGAATTTCCAAGGAATCCATTCATGGAATGAAACTACTTGTCAGAGATTAGAAAAAGTCATAGAAGTACCACTTCTGGCTTATTGTTTCTGTTATTTATGGTTATCAGTAATTAGAAGTATAAGAATTGTGGACAAACAAGATAAATGGTAGAAAGACTACTGTGCTTATATTAAGAAGCCCTGGTTCAGATCCTTATTGCTAGCTCTGTGGCCTTAAAACAGATAGTGTAACCTCTCAGGTCTTTAATTAGCTCCTTGGTAAAACTGGAATAATAAAATCTACCCAAAGTTTTAAAAGAAATAATATAGATGAAAGTACCTGATACTATGAATATTCAATAACATTTGAATGAGCTCTGATTAATACACACTTATCCAGAGTTAATTAGTCTGAATATTTCGAAAGCCTAACAAACCATATTTTCCCTTTTGGTCTTGTTGATGACTATTGTTCAGGATGACGTCTATGAGGCATTGCAAAAATGTGGTGTGCTCCTTGGATGACCAAATAAAGATAAAACCATATGGTTTTTATGTTACAGGGATTACTGAATTTCAGGAAATTAGCATACAATAAAATAAGTTACATGGAGAGCAGTGCTCAGATTTCAGATAACAAATGCAGCCAATTAACCAGAATGACCTAGTCTTACTGACACAATCATTTCCATGTAAGGAGCCATACCTGCCAAACTCAGAAAAGCAGATTCTTTGTGATTTTTTTTGAGGAGCTGCCAAGGGGAAAAGAAATGTCCTTTTCAGTCATCTTTAATTCCTTAGGCCCATATTCATCAAGATACTGAACATTTTTAGAAGGGGTAGGCTTCTTCCCTCATTCCCTACCCTAGTCATTTTACGACCTAGAGGCGCTTTAATGAGACATGACACAGTTCAGTTTTCTCTGAGACAACAACTGGACTTTTCTTTGAGTTTAACACCCAACAATGCTTGTAGCCTTGGTTTCCCAGCCTCTTGTTTAAAGTCATAATTAAAAGGGTGTCTTGAGAAGGTTTTGTCCTGACTGCAGAGATTTCCGACCAGACAGCCAAACGAAGCACTTAGTGGCTTGATCCTTACTCTCAAGTCTCCTAGACACGGAGGGAGACAGGAAATGTGTTTGTTTCTCACTGCAGTTTTTCATTTTTTGGTGGGGGGACTGGCATGGACAGACTTTCCTTTAATAAACATACATTTAGTGTAATTTCCCAGAAAGTAGCATGACTTACTTAAAATTTTTGAATTATTGATCAATTCCACGATTTATGAAACATTATACTATATTAGATTAAGATTTAAAGAAAGACAAACTAGATACAGGCAGGCATCTCAGAACTTTTACATTTACTAAATATTTACTAAACCCAGTTCAAATCAATACCATTTTCCTGGGCTTGAGTAGATATATTTCACTTCTCAACTTTGTAATTCTCGATCAGTTATGTCAAATATGACAGAACTTAGACCTTCTAGGATTGAGACTCAGTGCTAGTATTTCTTGGAGTGCTTGAAGTTAAAAATAAAGAACTTGCAAATCCATATTGTGTTATCTAGTCTGACAATCTTAATCTTCTATTAGGAGAATACAGCCAACATTTAATGTAGTTACTGCTTATAATTGAGTTTATATCTGTCTTCCTGTGTTTGTTTGCTCTTTGACTTACCTGTTTTTCTCTTTTTAAAAATTATTTTTTGCCTTATATTGAATCAATAATATATTTTTATGATTCAATTTATTTCTTCTGTGAACATATATATGCATATATATATATATTACTATTTTAAAATGATTATCCTGGAGACTATGACATGCAGTCTTGATTTATTATGGTCAAAACAGACTATCACTTTTACCACTCACTTGACGTTGTTTGAACTTTCATTTGCTTCCCTTTGCATAGCATTTGTAGTTAGTTTTAGTTTTACATGTACGGTTGACCCTTGAACAATACTCTTTTGAAGATGTGTACATGTCCTTAAGGGCATTAGGGGCACTGTCCACTGTAAAGCCAAAAATCCATGTATAACTTTTGACTTCCCCAAAACTTAACTACTATTAGTCTACTGTTGACTGGAAGCCTTACTGATAATATAGACAGCTGATTAGCACATATTTTGTATGTTATATGCATAATGTGCTGTATCCTTATAACCAAATAAGCTGGGGAAAAAAAGATGTTAATAAGAGAACTATGAGAAAGGTAAAAATATATTTACTTTTGATTAAGTAGAAGTGGATCATCATAAAGAACTTTATCCTCACCATCATCATGTTGAGTGGGTTAATGGGGAGTAAGAAGAGGAGGGGTTGGTCTTGCTGTCTCCCAGGTGGCAGAGACAAAAGAAAATCTGTGTCTGAATTAATATGCACAACTCAAATCCATGTTGTTCAAGGGTCAGGCATATTTGAAGCCTCACAAAATATTGCAATTATTGGAATCAATATTAATTTAAGTTTGCCCACATATTTATCTTTCCCAGTGTTCTTTAGTCTTTCCTGCATTTCTATGATTTTATTTCCTTAAAGAACATTTTTTGTAGAAGAATGAAAGCTTCTTGGCAATTTGTTCTCTAACCTAGGATGTAGGTTAAGAGAAATGGACCAATGTTTTGTTTTTTGAATGATTATGAAGCAACAAAAGTACCACTGAGAGAGATATATGTGTGTGTGTATATATATATATATATTATATATATATATATATACCTACATTGGCATTTGCTTTTTTATTTATTAAGGTATAAGGGTAACTATGTATTAGGTTGACTGTCAAATTTTCTATGAATAAAAGTGTAACAACAGCAACAAAAGAACTTTTTTTGGTGTTTCCTATTGGGCATGCCTGTGAATGACAAATTCCACTATTTTTTTTTTATTTCTGAAAAGTATTTTTTCTTCAGTTTAAGGTATCTTTTCACTGAGTAGAGAGTTCTGTTTGGTATTTTATTTTTTATTCTTTCAGTACTTTGTCTCCTGTTTCCTCATTCCATTTTCTCCTAACTTTCATCATTTCTATTGAAAAGTCAGTTATAATTCTTACTGTTGCTCTTTTGAAAATGTGTGCCCCCTCCCCTTTTTTGCATGCTATTGAGATGTTCTCTCTGCTTTTGGTTTTCAGAAGTTTGGTCATCATGTGCTTTCATGTGTTTTGCTTTTCACTTATCTTGCTTGGATTTCATTAAGCTTTTTAAATCCATGTGACCCTCAGTTTTTGAAAATTCTCAGCCATTATTTCTTTCAATATTGCTTCTGGGCCATTTTTCTTTCTGCTTTGCTTTTTCTAAGATGCTATCATTCATATGTTAGATTTAGTTTAGTTTTTTTTTTTTTTTTTTTATGTCCTACAAGCCTCTTATAGTTTTTCCATTCTTTCCTTCTTCCCCCTTCTCTGTTTCTCAGTTTGGACATTAAAAAAAAAACAAAAACACTTGGATCAAAAATATCTTAACTATTGCCAAATTCATTAGAGTTCATATTTCAGACATTGTACTTTTTTATTTCCAGAATATGTATTTGATATTTTTTAAAATATAGATTCAAACTGCCTAATGAATTTACCCATGCTTTAATCTCTTCTACTTTTCCTTTGTTTCTTGAAAATATGAATTGTTCTTTTTTTAAAGTCCTTAACTGTTAATTCCAGTACCTGAATTACTTCTGAGTCTGCTTCTATTGTAAAATGTATATAGTTCATAAAAGGACCATAGATATTCCAGATAAGTTTAACTTCTATGAAGTGGGGTCCCTTTTTGTTTGTTAGAATGAATGAGTCATTAATTACTTCAATACAATCAGGAATTGAGCTCAGTCTGGGTTGGGTTACAGTTGTAAAACCCAATTCACCTCTGTTTTTTTCTATGGCTCTTGGACTTTACAACTTTACAGTTGTAAAACCCAATTCACCTCTGTTTTTTTCTATGGCTCTTGGACTTGTGACTAAGAGTTTTACTTCTGAAAACTGTGGGAGATTCAGTTCTGACCTTCACAGATTTTCAGCATAGCTCTTCAGCCTCCCTCCTCACACAACTTCAATATTTTGCAAATGTCTTGAGGTATGTCTCTTCCCTTTATGGGTCTTGGTTGCCTTAGCACTATGCATGAAATTTCACTCTTCCTTTTCAAAGATTTCTGCCTAGTTTTTCAGGCTTTCTTAAAAACCCAGAACTCAGTAAATGCTTTATGGGGCCTTCTAAGTTTTCTAATGGGTAACTTCAGGTCCATGTGACCGCCAAAATCTTTGCCCATTTCTCTTTCCTTCTGCAGATATGCTGTGTCATGGATAAGGCAATCCTCATCACACAACTAGATTCGTCAAATGCTCCCAGTGGAAAACAAAAATGACTGATGTTCATTAGAATACCTTGAAATGGTTCTCTCTCTCCAAAGCTTTGGTTGTTTCTGGCCTCGATACCTCCACAGATCTCTAATTCTTCACAATTGTAACTGTTTTGGTAATTTGTATGACTTTGTCTGGCTGTGGCAGTGAGAACAATGACCTACTGCATCATGCCCAAAAGGTGAAACCATAATTTTTTTGAACCATGTTCTAGTTGATTGACTTCAGTCAATGGCAATCTTTCTCATTATAATTAAACATGAGTGCAATAATGTACACATAAACTCAAACTGAATCTGCCCTTTTTAAAAAAATTAGTTTCACACTCTCTCAGAATCATATAGCCATTATTTTGGCAGATATTCAATCAATATTTACCAGTTTTCTTTATAACACGTACACATCTATTCAAAAGCTAAAATAAATTACTAGGTAAGTTTGAGTTTTTAATACTTCAAAATTGATTATTTTACTTCTAACATCTTGCAAGAAAGTCTCTCTAAAGTATTATGCTTACTTGCAACACTTTTAGACTTTTTAATCTATACTTGACCTGAAACAGACACCATATGTGGGACAAACTATATAATATAAAACCTTATATAGTGTTTTTTGTATTGAATTTGCATTCTAGCACCTCAACACTACCATACAAATGTATTGGGTAAAACTGAAAGATTATAGAATACGTTTGTGGGCTCTAAACTGGATTGTGTTCTAATCTCTCTTATTTTTAGTTTATTATTTTGCTAAATAAAAATCATCTTTGGATGGACAAGTTGCAGGTGTCATTGCAATAAAGAATAGAGGGTAATTTATGATTCTATACACTGATGATGTGGTTTCATTTTTACAAATCAGAGATCACCTCAACAGTTAGATCTAGTCCTCAGTTAATACAGAAAAACAAATTCGAAACCAAAGTTATCATCATTGGCCAAACGTCAAAATTTCAATTGATTTATATCAATATACTCTAAATTGAAGAGTAAGTTATTTAATTTTGAGATTTGAGGGAACATAGTTTGGAGCCACTTCAACCTAACCAATTTTTTAGGAGTCAAGATATCCCATATCGGTCATCTCATAGGAGCATCATTAAAGCTTTCATTATGTTGTATTAACAGACGGATTGAGAAACTGGTTGGAATATTTTTTTCATGCTAAAAATTCTTGGCAAAAGCTTCACAATGGAGTACTTTGAGAAATCATTTGAACCCTTTTGTGTGCTGGAATTTGTCCCAAATTCCCTAATGTGGAGACCAGTGATCTGTAGATGACAGGTAAAAGACCTGGGGAAGTGACTCAACTTTATTTTTCTATCAAGATTTGGAGCTTTGGATCTGCTCTCAGAAACTTTTGCAAACACTAACCTTCCAGTATTCATCAATGAATGAAACCTTGAACTATCTGTTATTCAATATCAAACAAAGCCTTGGCTGACAGGGGAGATTCTAAATTCTATGTCTGGTTGAAGTTTGTTTAGCTGAAAGAATGGGCATGCTGAAACTGTCTTTTTATTCAAAAATAATATGTCACTTTTGCTTTGTGATGCCAAGAAACTTAGTAGCAAATTTGAACTCTTTTGTTACATTTACATTGGCCTTTATATTTATGTTGGCCTATATATTTTCTTGGTCTAAATTTTCTACTTCTCTCTCCATTTGTCTTTGGTCTTTATTTCATTGCTTATGTTTATGTTATAAGCTACTTCAAATCCTTTTGAGCATGAGGTAGCATATAAATACATATGTAAACTAAACATACATTTCCTTGAAATTTGTGGTATCTTCACATCTTTATGATCTCAGTTGGTTTTGACTGCTTTCAAATGATACAGGTATCCGTTTATCCTAATACTGACTCTAGTAGGAAATATCTGAAAATGCTCCCTTTGAGTGATCAAGAAGTTCTACAATTTTTGTGAGCTTCTAGCCCTCCCAATTCTTTTTCTATTTCTGCCAGAATTTGTTGCTATGGGAACTATGGTTTTGGGGTTGATTGTAACTGCAGCATAACTTTGCCTGATCCTATTTAATATAGCCACCAAATTTATACAAATCAAATCTGTAGCCATAGTAGACCTGGTGAATTGAAGTAGACATTTGGGGTTAATCATGCTTTCAGAGCTGTTTGCAGTAGAGCCTCTTTCAATGGAATCAGAAAGGAAATAAGGGAAAATTCTAGAACCTATTAGACTCTAATCCCCTAAGGATCTATAAGATGAAGACTAAGCAGATACGGAAAGAAAGAGACAGTGTCAGCAGAATTTGAAAATGCCGTTTTGGTTGAGGCATCTTCCATTATGCAATCTGGACTATAAGAAGTAATCTTTGGAAACCAGATGTCAAAATTCATCCCAGAATAAACATGAGGACAAACATTTTATTTCTGTGCAAGGCCCAACAGTAAGGTAAAGAAGAGAGACCACAGTGGCCTAGCAGAGGATCAGGGCAGTGGCATCCTCATGAGAGCATCTGCAGTGGAAGGTATAGAGAAGAACTTCCCTTAAAAGACTTGTGGGCATCACATTGCCTTGAGGAGACTGGAGCAAAAAAGAGCTTGTTTCTCAGAACAAGCAAAACACCACCATTGTCTCATAGAAAATGACTTAAGGAGACTTTGAAAAGAAGCTATGCTCCAGCATCAGCAGCAGGCATGAAATAAGTGAAATGTTACTAATGTCATTGATAAAGGTTAGGTTGAAAGTATCTTCCTTCCCTCTAGGGTTCTGGCTGATCAAATAAAAACACAAAGACTTGAGTCAAATAGGATCAAAACATCAACATTGTTATCCAGATGACAGTTTCCTGGGAAACCATGTTGGGAGGCCAAAATTGGGATTTTTACTACTCACCCTTTGAATTGAACCAATTGGCTCCCAGTTGATTCCCCCACTTCCTATCCAGGCAATGGTGGAGAAGCAGGGAATGAGAGAACCAAGATCTCCTCTTTGTCTCCTTAATGTGAAGATATTGCCAGTGCAATGAGAGACCACCATAGACCAGGAAAACACACAAGAGAGAGACAGTTTCTTGCTTTTGAAATAAAGTCATCTTATTTAGTGGCACAGTTCGTGTGGTCCAGTCATAACCAGGCTCCCACCAATGAGATAAATCACTTTAAAAAAAAAAAAAGACGAGAGAGTAAAAAATAGAATGCCTTAAGAAATGACAAGACTTTCTCTCTCATCATTTCATTAGAAAAAGAAGAAGCTTCCTCACATATGGGCCATTGGCTGGTGGGACTGACAAAACCTGGGTTAGGCCTAGACAAAGACAAGTCTTTTACACAAAGTATCTACAGGCAGGTCTATGGGAATAGAGATCATAAGGTATTTACTAAGTTGAGAGGGAAGTGGCTGGCCCAACTGTGAACAATTCCCAAGGGTGCCTCAGTTACTGGCTGTCATCAAGGTCATAGTAGTCAAAGTTGGAGAGCCTGACCTGTGCTTTTCACTTGTCACCTTTCCTTGAGCTGTAAGCTTTTTAGACTCCAAACCAGCTCTTGTGGTAGAACTTTCTGAGTTTTCAGTGTAGTCAATCCATGGAGGTGGGTCTTCAAAGTCACCTGATAGAATTGTTAATGGAGAAAGGCCTTCTGAGGCCTCTCTATAAGTGCAAAGACAGGCATAAATCATACAGTGAGTATAGGCACGGGGGTCCTATATGTACAATACAAAAGTTATGGATATTTCTGAAGAACACATAGAAGGCTTTAAAAAAAACACACCCAAACTAAGTCAATGAAATTGCATTGAACTGTCCTCATGGTTTTGTTCCTTGTAACAAAGCCCTACTGAGAAGCATATACCTCAGAGTTGCTTTCAATATAACCAACTGACACTGTGATACAGTGGTACAGGAGACAGCTAGATAGCCATTCAAATACTTGCTTCAGAAGCATCACAAATCACCCCGTGTCTTTCAGAATTACTAGCAAATGGAGGCAACAAGGGATGTCAATCTACAGGTGGAAAGGACGGTCATTAAATCTCCTTATTGGAACAAAGGAATGAGACAGGGATGACATGGGAGGATCGGAACAAAGAGGGGCATAGAAAATAGACATCACTTCATTCTGCTTTTCAGTACAATGACTTTATCCCAGAGACAATGTGGAATCAGGAGAGATCTTGTAGCAGGGCCTGGACAGGCACAGGCTGATCATCCTGTTGTCCATATGAGGGCGGTTCTGAGCCCAACAAGGTGGAGCATATAATAGTGCTCAGAGAGCAATGCTTTAAGTATCATAATCAAAAACACATATTCCACAGTATTTATTTATCTTAAATTATTCACTATTATTTTGTAGACTCGTCACACCATATGAATCACCTGCTAAAATCAAAAGAATAATGATCACTTACTTGTTTTGTCGACTTGAAACCCCAAAGATAAATCTGGCTCATGTCACCCCAAAGTGGACAGGTATTTACTTGGTTATTGTTGTCATGGGTTAGCTTTGTTTTCTGTTTGTATTTGGTTTCACTTGATTTGGTTTGGTTCACTTGGACCTGATTTGACGCAGGAATTCAGGTCCACAGGTCATTCCACTGCTGTCCATTCTCTCCATGCAGAATCCATCTGCCAAGGCCTGTCTGAGCTGCCAGGACAGGCCCCAGAGTCCTGTCCTTGCACCTCACAGAATCTGTCTTCTCTTCAGGAGAGCTAAGTGTTAACATTGTCCTAACATATTTGCCTTTCAGGAAGATTAATGGCGTTCAGTGTGTAGCAGATAAGCTTGTCTGGGAAGAGCAGGCAAGAGCTAAGCTGTGTCAACACAGCCTAAGGGCAGGAGAGAACCAAATTGATTACTCAGATAATCTCCACTTCGCCCTCCTTCCCCCTCCCATTTTCAATTCTAATACAATTTGATGTCTATGTATAAATGCAGAGATAGATGAAGAAGCAAGCTTATGAAGCCACTGCTTGAAGTGCTAATCCATAAGATATGCTAAAATGTACCTAGAAATGCAGCAAAATGGATAAATTGGATTTCCCAGGAAAAGCGCTCCACGGAGTTGTCAAGGATTATGAGGACAGGCCACACTGGGGGAAGGGTTGCAAGTGCAAACAGACAATGTGAAACCCCCATGGGACCTACTTGAGTACTGATGACGGCTAAAATGCCTGTCTGAGGAGGGGGAGTCTGTTGACACCATAATTCATTTTCCAAAGAAAAGATGCAGCAAATTATTTTGCAATGAGAAAAGCAGAGGGCATCCACCAAGGGTCACCTTCTTCCACCCTTTCCCCTTGTAGCAATGACTATCACCTTTCAACAAAGTAGAAAATAAATATTTGAAGGAGGCCTTCTTGCTTCTGTAGTAGGTGGGGACAGCTAT
Source organism: Tarsius wallacei (assembly GCA_963574415.1). Lineage (NCBI taxonomy): Eukaryota > Metazoa > Chordata > Mammalia > Primates > Tarsiidae > Tarsius > Tarsius wallacei. The sequence goes on along the minus strand of CAUYQG010283612.1, from coordinate 118,265 downwards.
CCCCAGATCTGTTTTTACCTTATAGCCTCTGTAAGGTTATAAGGAATTCAAAACTCCTGCCTTCCTTGGCATGCCTACAGAATTCTTATAGAATATTGATAATGTCAAATTATTAAACAGATTTTAGCTATTGGGAATACTACCGCCACTACTAATGCTGATAATAACAAAAATAATAGTGATCAATTTGCCAACACTATAGGAATTATCAAAATAGCACAGGGCAATGATTAGTAGTCTAAGGTATATATTTTTTCATCAGAAAATTGTTTCAACCAATTCAGATTACGGTGTTTGGATAAGAAAGAGATAAATCAGATGAGCGAATTTGATGATTTTACAGATGAGAAACTTTGCACAAGATTAATTTTCAGGTGGACAAAGTGTCTGTTCCCCACATAGCCTCATAGCATGAATGACTGCTATGGACTGAATGTTTGTGACCCTCTCAAAATTCATATGTTGAAACTCTACTTCCCAGTGTGATGGTATTTGTAGAGGGCTTCTTCTAGAGGTGCTTCATGAAGGTACAGCCTTCCTGATAAGATTCACACCCTTAGAAGAAGAGGATGAGAGACCTTGCTTCCTTTCTCTCCTCTGCCATGTGAGAAAACAATGAGAATTTTGGCCATCTGCAAAGGAGGTGTGCCCTCGCCAGACACCGGATCTCTTGGCACCTTGATCTTGGGCTTTCAGCCGGATCTCTTGGCACCTTGATCTTGGGCTTTCAGCCTCCAAAACTGTGAGGAAGAAATATTTGCGCTTAAGTTACCAGTCTATGGTAATTTCTTATACCAGCCTAAACTAAGACAATATATAAAATGCCACACTATAGAATGCCACACAGCAAGACATTGTGGCTGCTCTTAGGACCTGCAGCACAGAGTCCACAGCAGAGTCCCTCTCCTCAATTCCCCCTTCCCAGCCTCTGTGATGAATAAATTTTCTTCTGTGGGCCAAGTGCTCCTGGAAGGTAGATATGGGTTACCTGCCTTTCCTTTGTACCCATGCAGCCATAGTCAAAGTCATGGGAAGCTTGAGTATTACTCCACCTCTTGTCTGATGGACTAAGAAGTCCCTAGATGTTCCTGATCACAGAACAGGAGAATGAGGCTCTTAAGAAAGAACTCACTCTTCCAGGAGGGCAGGGAAGGCCTGACTTATAAACTAGGCTCTACACCACAGTAAATCAGGAGAAGGAAGGAGTGAAAACAGATACAATACACTGCCCAAGCTAGAACTTGCCCAGTTCCAAATCTGCACGTGTGTTGTGTAAACAAAGCGATACATTATCTCAATGTAAATACTGTCATACTTTGATGCTCAAGTGAAACACAGAGGGGCATTGTCTTTCTCCTTGTACAAGGGCCATGAGAGGTGCCTCTGGCTTTGTCATCTCAGGTCCATCATCATCTGGTATAGCAGATCTTCTGGGAAGCCCTTGCAGATCACCTGGTTGTTGGCACCCAGGCCTCTCTTTCAGGGTCTTGTCTTGAGGGGAGCATCTGGGCTCCTTCCTTCTTGTAGAAGATTGCCCAGGATTGATTCATAATCACAGCTTATCTTCTGCAATAGTAGGTCAAAGGAAACTTGAGAAAAGTCTGCAATTCCAACTAGTAGAGAAGATGTGGTTACAGGACATTATAATTTGGGGGTACACACACACACACACACACACACACACACACATACATATGTGTGATCTAATTTGCCATTTGAAAAAGTCTACAACACAGGGTGACCAAATACCCCAGTTTACTCAGGCTGAGGGCTTCCTGGAATGCAAAACTTTCCCTATTAAAACTGAAGATATAACTGCAATGTAGTGTGTATGTGTGTTTGTGTGTTTGTGTGTGTGTGTGTGAGTGTGTATAAACATAAATAAAGATATAAAAATAAGTAGAGATACAACAGTAAAACTCAAACACAGAAATACTTACATAGGTAGAGATAATGCAGTAGGTAAAGATAGGACATACAGATCCCATAAGAAACTATACAATACTCACATGAGTCTGAAAAAATTAATCCCACAATTTCTCTTGCCATGTGTCAGGCCTTATGTGTATTGAGAAAGTATCTACCCAAATTCTCGGGTAGGTTAGTCTAGACAATTAGCCTGTTCAAGGAGATGGACTTCTTGTGAGCTAACTTTGAGTAAGATGAATCCAAACAGCAAAGAATAGGACTCATTGTGCAAAGTCACCAGCACCTAGAATTGGCCTCCCTGCCTCTACTCCACACGTTTTCTTCCTCCAGCCAAGCTATAGCAGAGTGGATTCTGTCCAAAAGGGAGAAAGCACAGCCCCCAAGAGAAACAGTTCTCCATTCAGAGAAATGACTGCCTTTTAAAATGTTCTACATGGCCCCATTCAGAAGCTCTCCAAGAGGTGGGCTGATTCTCACCCTTGTGGAAACAATCGCTATGAAGGTGTAATGTAGGACCTTAAAAAAGCTCCCATTTCCGAATTGAATAGTTTGTCTTATAGGAGGGATTTTGTTTTCTTTTCATGCTGAACCTAAATTTGGCATCCTATGGAAGTTTTATTGCATAGCATAGCCTGAGAGCTCAGCCAAATCTCTCAATTCTGGAATGGCAGCTGGGAGAAGTTGAATGAATGGGCTATTTTTTTTTTCTTTCTTTCCTTCCCTTAACTCCATATGTTTCTCAATTTCTGGCTCATAAATTTAATTAAATAAATATTTTTAAATATGAAAGATGGAGAATGTGAGAACTTGATAAATATGAAACAAGCTTCTAAATCTATGGACATGGCATCTATGGGCTTATGCTCTGTGTTGAGGAGAGAAGTATTGCAAAGCCTTCATAAGGAGGATGAATTAGAATTTTTCTGGAAGAAAAGAAAGATTTTAGTATCTAAACATGAATGATAGAGAAGCCACGAGAATATGGGTAGCCCTGGGAGATAATGCTCTTATTATAAACTCACAAGTGTGTTTGTGGGAATGAAGATATTTCTATAATCTATTTGTTGGATTAGCTTCAAGGGAAGGGGGAGAATAAGTAAACATGCATTGAATATTTACTTAGTACTCCAGAGAGACATGTGTTGGCTCCAGCAGCAGTACCAGAGTACCAGGAATGAGACTTTAGCTTATTTCGGAGATGGCTAAGACCAGACTTCAAGGCATTGTTCCAAAGTGACATCCAGGAGGAAGAATAAGGTTGCTGCTCTATACCTGATGCTGAAAAAATACTAGCCCAAATATCTTTGACTATATGTCCTCACGCCAAATAATAAAATTCTAAATAATTATTTTGATGTAGAATGAGGCTTGCATTTCACAGAGGCATGGGTTAGTAATTTTAGAACAATTCTGTGTGAATTCTAGTATTGAGAAAATAAGTAAATATGTGTTACAGATAATGGGAGTCAGTGTTCTCATTTTCAGAAAAGATTGTTATAAATGTGGTAAGGGAAAAAATAAGCATGAGTGGTGTTGGATTGGAATTGGAACTTTTAGTGTGAACGTATGACATTTATTACACAGATATATACAGAGAGATACAATGAATGTGGATATAAATGTAGAGATGTGACAAACTGGACCACGAGTACTTGTGTTTTCTCTTTCCAGCCAGTGCCGAGCACTGGGCATCTCTCGGGACACCTGGCACAAGTGTTGCAAGACTGGGGGCAAGAGAAAGCCCTACCACAAGAAGTAGAAGTATGAGCTGGGATGCCCGGCTGCCATCACCAAGATTGGTCCTCACCACATCCACACGGTCTGTGTACAGGGAGGTAACAAGAAATATAGTGCCCTGGGGCTAGGCGTGGGCAACTTCTCCTGGGGCTCTGAGCATTGTACTTGCAAAACAAGGATCATCAACATTGTCTACAATGTGTCCAATAACGATTTGGTCCGAACCAAGACCCTAGTGAAGAACTGCATCATGCTCACTGACAGCACACCATATGAACAGTGATATGAGTCTCACTATGCACTGTCCCTGGGCCGCAAGAAGGAGGCCAAGTTGACTCCTGAGGAGGAAGAGATTTTAAACAAAAAATGATCCAAAACATTTTCTGGATCATTTTAGTAGGGCTTTCTCTTGCTTCCAGTCTTGCGGCACTTGTGCCAGATGTCCTGAGAGATGAAGAAATACAAAGAAAGGAAAAATCACCAGTCTTCTGGGGGGAGCAGTCCCAGCACGGCAAACTTCTTGCTTGCATTGCATCAAGATTAGGCCAGTGTGGCCAAGCCAATGACTATGTGCTAGAAGGCAAGGAGCTGGAGCTCTATCTGAGGAAAATCAAGGCCCAGAAAGGCAAATAAATCTTCTTCTCTAGCTCATGTAATAAAGGTGTTTGTTATTCTGTAAATGAATGAATGAATGAATGAATGTGGGTGCAGATGTGTGGTGTTTGTGTGTGTTTGTGTGTGTGTACATACATCTGTTTCCTAGCTCTGTCCTTAGAAGCCCTAAACCAATGAACCCCAGTGCAATAAGCATACCCGGTTTCTAAATACTATTCTCTACTAAAAGGAATGAGGGTTCTTTGAAAAATGATGCCATAGCTGGGGAGAGAAAGCAAAAGATAAGCCTGAAATAGCTTCTTGTTCTGGAAAGTAAGAAGGAGTCCAAAGAATAATATGGGTGCATGTCAAAGGATAGAGGAGTCAGATTGTTGAAGCTTCTACACCTCTGGAACAGTTTGGACATCAAAATTAATTATGATAGTAAAGGATGGGATTATAGCCTATTGAATAAAATGATATTTCACCAATTTAAGCGAATAGAAGAGAAAGTTCTTTCTTATATTAGAAAGTCAACTAATAAATATAGAAGAGATGATAAAACTAGAAAATCACCATTTGGCAACTATGACAGGCAGAGTAGGGAACATGTTTTTAGATAGCAATCTCATTCAAACCGGCTTGTAGAACCTTTCTGAGCTTTGCTGAGACAAAGTATCTGAATTTTGCAGGACTGATTATATAAACCTAGACAGAGATGTCTCACTGTTTAACAGGACGATGTCAAAAGCCTACTATTTACATGATGTGTTGGGTGTGGAATAGGGTCTCTCTCTGTCAGTAACACTGGTGATTTCACCTCACATTCAGGCTGATCTTTGAAGTTAAAAACACACAGATGAACTCATCTATAATGGCTGGGAGAAACACTACTCCACTCACAGGCAGCAAACCACATTATGTTATCTCTTATAGAGCTTTGAGTAGTACAGTATATATGGAGAAAACAAATGCTTGTTGAATGCATATAGGAAAAAATGAATGGGTAGAGTCGGGGATAAATCTTAAATTAGACATCAAAGAGTTTTAAAAAGGGAAAAGTACCTCTTTCAAGAAGATTACAGTTTAACTATTCTTCCAATGGTAAAAGTGACTCTTTTGGAATCTGAAAACATTCAAAAATCTTCACATCTCGTTTTTTCAATCCCAACTTTCCTGCTTTTATGAATAACAGAGAGGATGCTATATGAAATACAACCTTTGTCAATGCTTCCTGAATTTGAACATTATGTTGCTTTGTGCTTGCCTCCACCTGGGATTCCAAATGACCCCAAGTGGATTTGCGGGGGGCCTTGGGTAGTTGGGGAACTGAGGAGACAAGGCGCACACATAGTACACAAGAACACGTACGCCAAGAACACAAACAGACACCTAAGTAGAAACAGCTGTGCAGAGCTAGTCAGTAAAAGCTTGAATAGCTGGAACCATCAGGAGTGGGTGGGAATGAGTTCAAGCTCCCCCCATGAGGCCTTCCTAAGGCTTTGCAGGAGGGCAAGAACAGGTCTGGGAAGTGGGAAACTGGGATGGCTCAGTCAGTCCTTAGCATCTCGGAACTGGCTGACTCTCCACCTCTGCTCACCCTTGCAAAGATTACACACTTTGATTTATGTGACATATAGGCAGAAAACAGCCTAGAGCACTCTGGGGATATTAGCCAAGAAGAAATACAAATCAGATTTAACCAAAGGAAAAGAAACCCCAGTCATCTGCATGGGAATAAGAAGGATATTAATATGCTGCTTGACCTGGTCTCTTTCCTGCTCAGGAAAGTCAATGGATAAGTGATACAACTGATAATGCATGAAGAGTTGAGAGACTTGCAGCATTCAAGCCTGAGTTCCTGTCCCAAATACTCCCCCCAAATCCATCATCTCCAAAGAAATCTGTCTATGACTAAACAGCATCTTCTCAATCTCCTCCGTGTCCTAAAGCGGGAGACAGTAGCCAAGGCATGTTTTTATTTTGAAAGTGAGACATTTACATGGTTTTCAGTTAAAATGATCATTTATAAGGAACCATATATTGTAGAGTTATAGATTTCTTGAACTTGAAGGATCTTAGAAGCCATAAAATCCAACCCTTTTATTATACAGAGGAGAAAATTGAAACATGGAAGAAGGAGGGAATGGGCCCAGTGTCTTTCTGATAATTCTAAGCAGAATTCTAAGCAAAATTGGCACTGTGAACAAGAGCTAAGAATCCCAATTCTTACCCTAAAAAGTTAGGTGGTATGCACCACTTTGCCATCTGTACAACTGAATCTTCTTTCTTTCCTGTCACACTTCATTTGTGATCCAAAATATCCAGCTTGATCACTCACCATAGTCACCTGATGGGTCTGAGTAAAATCCAATTCCTGTTCAGTTGCCACATGAGGCAAGTCCTGTTCAGTCTTACAGCCTCAGTGGTGCCAAGACTCTGGATTTGAGAGAAGGAATCCCAGTGAAGTTTTGAACAATGGTGGCATGATTGAAACAGGCATATAATTCCCAAAAATGTGTGCATTATTACTGTGAATGATAATGGCTTAAATTTGGAGTTTGAATATTTACCCTACCACTTTATAACATGGCAGAGGAACTATTTAGACCATATACTTACAGTAAATTTGGATCAGATGCTTACTGCCTACCTCATGGGATTAGGTGAGATAATATCTGTAAAGCACTGAGTATAGTTTCTGCATCAAAGTAACCACCATTCACTTAAAATGTGTTAATGCTGTCTTATCAATTATTCTAAACTAAATCTAAGCCAAGATTTTGTTAACTTTTAAAAGGCCAATATTCTTGCTACCCTCGGATCTCCTACCATCAGAGTCAGGGGAAGAAACCTGAGTTAGCCTACTGGAGAATAAGAGACAAAGTCCTGTGTCCCCCACTGCCCTGACTGTCAGCTCAGCAGCTACCAGACCATGTGAGTGGGACCATCCTATGGTCTCCAGTGTCCCACTGACTCTCCAGTTGACTGCAGATGTCTAAGCAAATGCAGGAATGATCTGTTGAGATGTTCTAGGTCAGAAAAACCATTCAGCTGATCCAAAGAATTGTGTGAGTTAGTTATTGATGTAAGCCATCAATTTTTGAGGTTGGTTTTTTTTGCAGACAAAAGTAACTAATGCAGTGTCCCTATGTGATCATGCCCCAAATAAAGAAGATGTTGAGAACCCTCCCTCAGCAGAATTCTTTTTTCAGCAGAGGAGATGTTGTCCCCACCCTCCCACCCTCTCTCTCGGCTCTTCCTTTTCTGGTGAGGAGTGTAATTTGTGACCCTAGAAAGGAGACTGCTGGTTGGGTGTGGTGAGAGACCAGGATATGACCTGGCCTCATTAACACCATATTCTAGCCAGCTGGGCCAATCGGCCTGTCCCTGTCCTCCTGGAAACTTTTACCACCCACTGTCTCCCAGACTAGGGCACCCCACCCATCAGTCCTCCCTTCGAAACAAAGATGCATGCAAGCACGTAGTGGAAAAGAAGGCAGTGGGACTTGGCAGAAGCCTGCTTCCCTATACTGTGTGTTGGGGTTCTGTGAAGGTAGAAACACCATGTTGGAGTCACAGGCACGAGGAAGGCCTCGCTCCTGGGTACAGCGGTCTCCCATAAGGTGGCTTTCGGCAGAGAAATTCCACTTACTTCAGAAACTCATTCTCTACCTTTCCAATCCTTTCTGGGAAAAGGGCTCTTGGCCATATTATTTTAACCTATTTTCTTTAACTAAACTCCAGACTATATCAGTATTTAATATTTAATTAAATATTAATATTTAATATTTTTTGTAAAAAGCAGCTCTTGATCTGAAGACATCAAACCCTCCAATCCTCTTCTTTGTACCACCATATGAGGGTAAGAATAGAACTGAACATTGAACTGAACTGAAAACTATCCTCAAATAGGTCAGTTTTACATGATTTTAATTTATTGTTGCAAATGCCACCTACTTCTGCCCTTGTTTCTGGTGGGTTCCCAGCTGTCAGGCCCTTCAAGGAAATGGTATATGCTGGGGAGTGAGTTTGGCAACTCTTCCAAAGCCCTTTTCTGCCCATGACACTGGCTTTCAACTCTTCAGTCCTGGATACTCTCCTGCCATTTGATGAGCTTGCCAGCGGCCCTCTTGGCATTACTGGCCTCAGCTTTCCAATCCAGTTTTAACCTCTGTTCTACCTTCGGGTTTTAGCCTTTCCTCTTGAGTCAGATGATAATCCCCTGCTCTAAAATCAGTGTCCCTAACCTATTATTAATTCTCTCATTTCTACAATTAGATAATTTTTACTTTAAGTCAGGGGTCAGAAAACTTTTTCTATAAACAGCAATTAATAAACGTTAGTCTTTACAGGCCACATATAGTATCTATCACATGTTTCTTTTGTTTTGTTTTTTGAGTTGGAATCTCACTCTGTTGTCCAGGCTGGAGTACAGTGGCACGCTCATGGCTACCACAGCCTAGACCTGCTGAATTCAGATGATCCTTCCACCTCAGCCTTCCAAGTAGCTGGAACTAAGGGCATGTGCCACCATGTCTGGCTAATTTTTTGATTTATTGTAGAGATGAGGTCTCACCAAGTTGCCTAGGCTGGTCTCAAACCCATGGGCTCAGGCAATTCTTTCACCTTGGCCTCCCAAAGTGTGAGGATTATAGGCATGAGCCACCAAGCCTGGCCTTGTTTTCTTTTTCTTTTTTTTTAATTTAAAAATATAAACACCATCCTTTGCTTGAGAAATGTATATAAATAGGTGTGGGCTGGGTTTGGCCTGTGGGTCATGCTTTGCCATCCCCTCCTTTAAATTAAAGCTGAATCTATTCTTAACACACAAATATTCCTGGAAATGGTAAATGACTAATGAACTACTGAGTAGGAATTAGTTCATTTTTCTTCTTTCTAATTCCAACTGGATGGAACTAGGTTTTAAGAAGGGATGGGAAAGATAAAGATTTTTCAGGCCAATCTCATTGTATAGTCAACAGGAAGTCTACAAATCCTGAAAGCTTTGGACAAGGAGAATAAAAGAAATAGGTACTGAGTCAAAGTGTTCTACTATGTGTTCATGGTTGTGGCCAGGATGAAATTCAAAGCATTTAACAACCAGAAAGACATGGGCACTGACCAAATCAAAAGGACACTGAGCAACTTTTGTGCTGAATCATGGATTGTGGGTCCCTATTGCACCATGCATTAATGCATCTATTGCTGGATTATAGGGAGGTCCAGACTCAAGCTGGGGATAGGACTGGGAAGTGAGTGGGAGTGTTTATTGTGAGATCTTACATTTCGTGAGATGCCTTGACAACTTTGAGTCTCACAGGGCCACAAAGGTCTAACCATGAGTTCTTCTGCTCTTGCTAGATAAGTACCCCAACCCAATGGAACCACTCCCTGGCTGTAGTTCCCCTATCAGATGAACCAACTGCACACCACTCAGTCCCCAACCTAATGGGCTTCAGTTCCCTACCAGCCTACAGGAGTATTTGAACAAGCCAATTACTTCCTCCTTTGGGAATCACAGGGCACTTCACCCTTTTGTTACTACAAAGTCTGCCTCCCACAGCTTCTGCTTGCTCACTCTGTTCCCAAGCACAATCTCTGTGTGGCTGCAAGGCATGTGATATTCTCTTCCCTTGGGCTGTGAGTAGATATGACAAATAAACTGCTGTTAATCTCATCTGTCCAGTGTTGGATGTAGTGTTCAGTCATATTACACTATGTAGGGTGGGAGTCTCTCCCTCAACAATGGGGTGAATAGAAGGTGATCAGAATGGGGTATTGCTCTAGATCTTTGGGACGGTGACTATCTACCAACTAGTAAAGAAGCAATTAATTATCCTAACAACCAGTTAATCTGTGTTTCCTCTTATGATGTAATTTGGAGTCCCTGCTACTTCTCTCCTTTATATTTCTCTTATTGGACAATGTCACTCTTCAGTTAGGGATCCTGAACTGATCCCAGTGCTTTCAGGTGGCCTGGATTGAAAAAAGTAGGGAGGGTGCCACATTTTCTTAAAAAGCATATTGTTCTAGACATCTCTGCAAGGAAAAAACTATCAGGCCCCCAACCCGATATGACTTCAGTTCTTGTGTTACTGGGAATAAAAGAAAATAGTGACAGAATGGTGAGTCATCATGGACTCAGGACTAGGTAAGAACTCACAAGTTACCAGTGCAATCTCTTTATCATACAAATAAGAACACTGAGGTCCATGGAGGGGAAACCATTTGCACAAGGTCTCACTGGGGAAAATATGCTTGAGTGAGAAACAGCAAGGAGAAAAGAGGAAGGGAGAAGGCAGGTATAAAAAAGCAAAAATGGCCGGGCTCGGTGGCTCAGCCTGTAATCCCACGCCTTTGGGAGGCTGAGGTGAGTGGATTGCCTGAACCCGCGGGTTTGAGACCTGGGCAACTTGGTGAGACCTCATCTCTACAATAAATCAAAAGTCAGCCGGGCATGGTAGCATGCACCGTAGTTCCAGCTACTTGGAAGGCTGAGGCGGAAGGATTGCCGGAGCCCAGCAGGTCGAGGCTGCAGTGGCCAGAAGCGGCTACTGCACTCCAGTCTAGGTGACAGAGTGAGACTCCAACACACACACACACAAAAAAGCAAAACTGGATGTTTGCTGTATATGGTTTATTTTTGCCCAGGAATGGAGAAGTGAAACCAGAGCCCCTCAAACATCAAACCTGTCCACGGCTTGGCTTCTAACATCATCCAGGGGTAATTGTTTTAGTAAAAACAAATGGAAATTGCAACTAAAAGACATTGATATCATTGTCATAATTAGTAAAATTTTATCACTCATATTAGATGTACTCATTAACTTCTTGACATTGTTGCCCACTCTGTAAGACAGGCAGATACAACTCTTTGATTTTTGTTAACATTCCAACTTTCTGGATCCTATTACTTTCTTAAGTCACACAACAGAGAGATTTTGACCCCAGATCTTCCATTAGATTAATGCCCTCTTTCAGGGTGGGAAATCATAATCCCTGCTGGATGGATCTCCCCTTTTAAGATCAGCAGTTTGCTCTGTTTTAGTAAAATTCAGAGACTTAAACTGAAAACAGGTGCTGAATTCCAAGTGAAGGCAGGCATCATGAAAAATGCACCCAACTAAGAACTGGAAGATGTGAAGTCTGGCTCAGGCTTTGACACTAACCAGCTGTGTGTCCTTGGACACATCATGTCTTTCACAGCCTGTACCAGATGACGTCTGAGGTGCCATCTAGCCCTATCATTCTGAGGTTACGATGGTGAGATGGGTTCTGGCTTGTCCTGGCTTCTCTTCATAGCCAGCAGGTGAATGGGATGTGAACTCACAGAAACACACGAGAAGGCTTTGGGTAGAGCTCCCTTACTAAGATACTTTAGAATACAGAATAGTTGGCCATTGCCTTGTTGAACTCTGCTGTCTTCATGTGGCTCTTTGAGCTGTGGCCACCATGTTTCTTTAGCTTTGGCCCCCTCTCCTACCTTTGGAGGTGAATCAATCTCTCTCTTTAATTTACTTTCTAAATAAACTTTACTTGAAAACTTAAAAAAAAAAACAGAATACAGAATAGTTTCACATCCTACCAGAAGTTGGAGTGGCCAGGGTGAGCTGTGGAACATTTTTTCTGGAGTCTCCCAACAAATAGACTATTTCCTACCTTTAGATCTGCAAAAAGTCAAAACATTTCATTATACACCATATGGGAAAAGCTGGGCAAAACAGATGCTGCTCATCTACTACTTAAGGAAATATATGCTGGGCTACCTCGTTGAAGGGCCATTGGCAGTGTTCACCAAAAAGACAAATGCACATTTCTCTGACCCAGAAATTTCTCATTGCAATTAAATATTTATATCCCCCTCACAATTCATATATTGAAATTCTCACCTCCAAGGTGATAATATTAGGAGTCAGAGACTTTGGGAGGTGATTAGGTCATAAGAGTAAGTCCCTCATGATTGAAATTAGTGTCCTTAACAAAAGAAGCCTCAGAGAGACTTTCACCCCTTCCACTATGTGAGGACACAGTGAGAAGACATTGTCTAAGAACCAAAAGCAGTCTTTTACTAGACACCAAATATGCCAGTTCCTTGATCTTGGACTTCCCACCCTCCAGAATTGTGAGAAATAAATTTCTGTTGTTTATAAGTCACCCAGTTTATGGTATTTTGTTATATTAGCCCTAATAGATTAAGGCTCGTTTCCAGGAAAGTATCTGACATTATACCAACATACATATCATGTTACTCAAAGCTATTTTGATTCTAATAGCAAATGACTGAACACAACCTCAATGTTCATTAATAAAAGACTGGTTATTCAAATGACTGTTCAATAGCAACTTCTTCACCTATAAATTGAATGAGGAAAATTTTAATAATAGAGGATGATTTCTAAATTGGATTGTTAAATGAAAAAAAGCAAAGAGATGCTCAAAAACCCTCACAATAATAGGGGTATGTCAAAAGGACACAGGAGTCAAACGAAAGAGCTTCCAACAGCCCAAACTGGAACAATGTGAACAACAAAATAAATACAAGTATTGGATCATGCTATGGACTGAATTATGCGCCCTGCCCCTCCTCCCAATTTATGGGTTGGAGCCCTAACTCCCCATGTGACTTTCCGGAAATTGGATCTTTAGGAAGTAATTAAGGTTAAATGAGACCATAGGGTAGGGCCCTGATCCCATAGCATTAGTGTTTTTATAAGAAAAGACAGGAGAGAGCTCCTTCTCTCTCTCTGCCATGTGAAGACACAATGAGAAGGAGGCCATCTGCAAGTCAGGAAAAGGGCCCTCACCAGAAGTTAAATTGGCCAGCCATTTGATCTTTGACTTCACAGCCTCCAGAATAGAGAGAAAATAAATCTGTTGTCTATGGTATTTTGTTATGACAGTCCAAGCAGACTAACACAGATTATAATACAAAGTATAAAATAAATATTCATGGGTCCACTGTTATAAATATATGATTGAACAAATAAATAAATGGGAGAGAAAAGACAAATTCCTTATGCAAAAAAATATTATTTCTACCTGGAGGTAGAAATTATTTCCAAATAATTTGTACAAATACTTCTAATGAGGTAGAGCATAAATCCCAATTTTTAAGTGCAGTCTGTGCATAGTGACTTCCAAAGAATGCTCTGTGTAAAGGGGGTGGGGGAGTAATTTTATAACGAAGAAACCTGGCAAACGCCTCCAGTCAGGTGGTCGAGGTGAATATTAAGTGGTAAGTCATATATTGAGAGTGTGTACCTTTGATATGAAAATGGCACTTTTCCTCTGTGGTCTTCCTTCCAAAACCCATAACCATAGTCTAACTGTGAGAAAACATCAGAGAAATTCCAATCGAGAGATAGTCTACAAAACACCTGACCAGTATTCCTCAAGATTGTCAAGGTCATCAAAAACAAGGAAAATCTGATAAACTGCTACAGCCAAGGGAAGCCTAAGGAAGTGCAATGACTAAATGTAATCTGGTGTTCCAGATGGACTCCTACAACAGGAAAAGAATGTTGGGTAAAAATTAAGAAAATATGAATAAAATATAGACTTTCATTACCAATCACGTGTCAACACTGTTTCATTAATTGTGACAACTGTACCTTACTAATATTAAGGTATTATTAAAAGAGAATACACTGTGTTTGCATGTGTATGTATATGGGGGGAGTGGTGGTTATGGGAGCACTCTGTACTATTTTTCAAGTTTTCTAAAACTATTCTGAAATAAAACAATTATTTAAAACAAAAACCAGCTCAGAGCAATATGTTTTCTTTGTTCTCTCTTGTATTATTATTTTTCTAATGGAGAGAACAGGAGGTAGAAAGAGAGAGAAAAGAACAAACTTCTCTGGGGGAAAAAATACACAAAACTGAAAAGGAACTGAGTAGATAAGACTTTTTGGAGTATTCTCTTTTGTACACTTTGAATATTGCTCCATGGAAACATGTTATCTATTTTTTTTTAAAGCAGAATTTATTGAGAGGACAGAAAAACAACCACAGTGGGAGGGGACCTGAGGGGGTTGCCCTATTTTTAAAAATTGTACATTAAAATCAATAAATACCTCCAATAAAAATCATTCCCCATAGTGGCACAAGGAGACAGGTAATGACCTTGATGGACCCCTACAAACTTGGGCTTGTGAACCCAACTTTGCAGTACTCCAACCCATGCTGACTCTTACAGAAGAGAGCAACCAGGAGAATGTGTCCATATGGCAGGTGCTGAATGCAAATGAAAATCAACATGAGGAGTAAGATAAGGTGATAGAGCTTCAGAGACTTCCTGAGATCAAGACATATAGTCCTCAGCATCTGGAGAATGTAGTTGAGGGGCCAAGTGGGGAAGAGCAAGGTGAGATTTAAAACAACCAAACAAAGGTCAGTGCAGCTGGTCCAGATGGCCCCCGCCTGTTTTCAAGCTTCCTCGGGCTCCTGTCCTCAGGAAGGGATGTGACCAGAGTGTAAACTGGAAATAAGACTTGGATGCAGGAAAAGAAAATGCCTTAAACCTTTGCTCAGCCCTTAACCTGGGGGGTCTGGGAGGCACCAAGGGAGTTTCATGGGCTTCTTTTACTGTTTTATATATGCGTAAGTCTTTTTGTTCTTTTTGTATGACTATTCTTTTTGTTGATCTAGTTTTTCCACTTCTGTGCTCCAGCCTAGAAGCCTTAGTTTGGATAATTCTGCAGAAAAAGCCGTATTTCTTTCACCATTTACACCATATATTTGGGTTCTGATTAATTAAGTACTGAACCACATCTGTGCACTTCCTGGTGTTGCTCTCTAGAGAAAGCAAAGTGTGAGTCTGGTGCCCTATACATAATCAGCAAATCCTTTAGGGAAGAAGTATGTCTTGCACATTTTGTATATCCTTCAGCCAGCTCAGGGGTGGACTAGCAACTATTTCATTATTCCTGTCTAACTTCTTACTGATCTGTTCCCCAGCTTCTGTGTTAATGCTGTATTTCTTAGCTAAGAGGAGCGTATCATTTAATGTCCTCAAAGAGGACTTTTTTGAAAGGGAAAGTGTGATGATATTAATACTACTGTGGGACATTAGGCATAAGCTGAGACTGCTCCAGACCAACTGGGATTTGAGGTCAGGCCCACCTGTGACATTTGTTGTGCCCAGGGGAAGAATAAAAAAGGAGACCAAAAATAACTTCTAAATATTTAAAAGCTGTATATGAAGCTAAGGAAGTATTCTATAAATATGTGCCATTCTCCTGCCACAATACGCTGGTTTGTGGTGAGCTGGCTCCCCGTCCCAGCCCCATGGACCCTGAATCCTGGGCACCTCCCTGGGCACTTTCTTCTTTCCTGGGCACCTTCCCCACACCATGAAGAGCCTTGCAGGCTCCTGTGTAGATGAATCAGCTCACATTCCAAGCTCTGTTCCTACCCCTTAGAAATAGTTGTAGCTTGCCCACCCATTGGGGGCAGGCAAGGTCCTTTCTTGGGAAGAGATTTCTGGGGTCCCATTATCTCCTGAAGTTGGAGCACCAGCTCTGAGTGGGCATGATCCTGTGATGGTGCAGATTCCTCATGCTCGGGGGAGGGCACAGCCAGAGGAAGGCCAACATGGTGTCTTCTAAAGAGTGGGGCAAGAGGGCAGAGCTCCTCTTCCCTGATGTTATAAACTAAAATGTGTCCCTTCCCCCCAAAATTCACAGGTTGAAGCCTCTAACCCCCAAGGTGACTATATCTGGAGATAGGGCCTTTAATGAGGTAATTAAAATTAAATGAGGTCATAAGGGTCGGTTTCTAAACACATGGGACTTGATTTTGGGCTTCCTTCCAGCCTTCAGAACTGTGGGAAAATAAACATTTCTGTTGTTTAAAGCCCTTGTTGTGTGGTGTTTTGTTATGGCAGCCCGAGTAAACTAATTCAGCTGGGAATGAGTGCAACCTGTGCAGTCATCGCAATCTTAGACATGTTCTCTACCTTCAAGTGTTATGAAAGGGCCCTTGAAGGGGGAGAGGGAAACAGCCCTTGAAGAGGGAGGCTTAGATTAAGAAAAGGGGAGTGGGAGGTTAAGAAAGAAAACCCATGGGTCCCCTGATGGGTCTGGATCACAGTGCAGTCAGGAAGACTGAGCTCCACGGGGCCTCTTTCATTCATTCCTGCATTTATTTAACAAGCATGGGCTACATTCCCACTTGTGCTGGGAACTGGGCTGGGCAGTGGGAATGCAGTTTGAGATAGACAGAAAAGGTCCCTGCTCTTTATGGACCTGGACCTTCTTTCTTGTGGGATCACTGGGTGGTGGTGTCAGGGTGGCCTCTTAAATTCTAGAGAGGTGGATGAGCAGCACCCTTGTGGAAAAACTTGCTGGCTTAGGATTCTTCAACCTCATTCCCCATATGCTCATCTCAGAGGGTGACCCAAGAGGGAGGGGGTCTCTTTGTTGCCTTGGTGATCACCTTTCCCCTGACACCTCTGGCAATTGGAGGAGGATGGTGATAAACCCTTCCAGCATCTGAGCTCAGCTGGGCCCCAGATGTGTCTCTGGGGAGCAGGGTAGGATTGGGAGGTCGCAGAAAGGTGAGCTCAAATCCGCTCTCTAATTCTTGGCTCTGTGTGTGAAAAGTTCAGTCAATGCAGCAGCACTACAGAAAAGAGGTGTCAGATTCCTGAAAGTCCTGAGGTGGGCATAACCAGCTCCCAATCCCCTACCTCTCTGAAAGTCACTGAGCTAGAAATTTCCTGGACTCCCTGACTATTTAATCTTGCTGGGATTAGCCCTGATTTCTCACCAGCCTAAGAAGGGTGTCTCAGCAATTTCTTACTTTATTTCAAAAGGAAACAAAGGAAAAATTGGGTTTTCCTCCTCCTTTTCCCACTACTCCCCTCCCCACACAAAGTGTGTTTCCAATTTCCCAAGCTTAGCTGAGTGTCCCACAAGTGGCATTATTCTGAGTCACAATTTTTGGTAATATGTGATTCTCAGGGCCTCAAAATAAAATTGATCTGATTAGCATTGATCACTGAAGTAGATTAAAAAAAAACAAAAAACGCTTGTTTATTTTTTCATGGAAGAATTTCATTTATTTCCCCCATCCCACATCCTTTTTTTTTTTTTTCGAGCTCTTTCCAAAATTATAAAAGTACCTGTTGGCCTCATGTCAGAACATGTCTCGGAGTTTTCATGGTGTTGAAATTAGGAGTAAAAGAACCTAAAAATGGTCAACCATGACTTCCAAGTGAGGGAATGAAAGATTATGTTGACCTTGACCATGAGACTAGCTTTCAAAAGGTCCTGGATATTGTTTTGAATGTTTTCTCTTTGTAAATTTCAAGCAAGCAAATCTCCAAATTAAAATAATTTGGAAAAAAAATTTTCAAAATACTAAAGGAAGAGTCAAATCGCATATTTTTACAGTCAGCTGTAACTAGAGGGGTGACTGGTAAACTATGATTCTGAATGTTGTACTCATCATTTGTGTTCATTTTTATTCTGTCGGTCTGTCTTCCTTAATCCTTTGGGTCTATTGAGTAACAACTGCCTTTCAGTACTAAAAGGATCAGTGTAAAGGGCTATGCAAACAGAGCAAATTCTGTTTCTGAAATGGAAGAAGAGATCGGAGGGAGTTAATCTACCAATTTACTATACTAAAAAGACCTTTCTACTTTTCTCAGGAGACTTTCATACATCTGAGTTCATGACTGCTGCCCCTATTCACACCTGTTTCAAGGGACCCACAATGTCTTCCTCTTGCATGATGTTCTTGGAGAATGTTAGGCCCCAACATTTAGCCTTGAATCTTCATGTGGCCCCCATCCAAGAATATCACCCTCAAATCTGATCCCCACCCGGTCTCTGGATCTAAATTTAGCCATTTCCCAGTGTGCACCAGTCTGGTCTTTCTGGTTCTTTACTCATTCATGGGATGGGTTCTTGTCTGGTGATGAAGGCAGCCTGTTGGGCAGAAGAAGTAGTTGCATCAAACAGGCTTTAATGCTTCCCCAGATGCCCAAGGAGGCCAAGCATGGCATGAGTGTTCAGTGAATAGGAGCAATAATGCCATATCCTGACCTAGCTGGGAGACCTTGACCCTGTGTCTCCTTCTAGTTCCTAAACTCCTAAAATTTCTCCTTCTTCACAGAACCTCACAGAATAACCAAAGGGAAAATGGGAGTGCGGGACTCTTGCTATTTAAATATATGGCATAAATCATTGTTGATTATCTACCCAATTGGCAAAACTGAGCCTGTGCTGCAAGGCACCAGGCAGGAAATAAACCAAAATTAGAAAAGTTCATCTCTCATGAACTTTTACAGGATTTTGCAATCAAAACAAAGGGTGGGGGGAGCTATTTTCACTTTAGTAAGACATATAAGTCTTGCTTTTCAAAATTTAGTGTTGAATTTTTTTTAATCAATTTTTTTTTCTGTGCTTAGAATCTTTTAGTGTCTTACTCTGATGCTATACATCGTGGAAACAGCACAGGGTCAGAGGTCCTTGCAGTGGAGGGACTAACACCTAGGTGTACTAGCTGGTTGTGTGACCTTGGTCACATCATGTAACTTCTCTGGACCCCAGTTTCTTTCTGTGAAATTGGCCACAATGTCTAAAATCTCTTTCCATTCTACAAGTCCGTGATGCCATGACTTTGCATATGATATATATTCCTACACATGAATGAGCCATGGTTTAAACGTTTTAGTTAACTGATTAGTGTCATCATGGCTAGAAGCCTTAGTGGTCCATAAGGCAGGGATGAAGCTTTACCATGTGCCTTTGAGTGGCTGCTTCTTTGGGACATGGCACATGACTTTGTGACTTGTGGGATGGGGAGTGCACCCTCCACAAGACAAAGGACCGTCTAGGTCCTGGATGCTTAATACAAACTGTAAACCCATAAAAGATGACCATGCTCCAATGAAAGAAGCTGATAGAAAACAGACGCTGGACCCACATTTGCACAATTCCCGGAATGTCCAGCTCTGCTCCGTCAGTCATTGAGAAAATTAAAAGGACCTTTCCTGGCCTCCTTTCTAGGCCCAGTCTGCCCATCCTCAGAAAAATCCTGACTGGAGCCAGCCTGGGCTGTGGCCTCCTGGGAAATGTCGTGCATCCCACCCAGCAGGTGATCTTTAAGGAGCCATCAGGCTTAGATGCCTTGTGACTCCTGGGAAACCTGGGGTTTCTGGGGGTAGGAAGTTGACTTCCAGGGAATTAGCCACAGTTTTGTCTGCAAACCCAGTGTCCCTCAGTCATTCACTTGGCCTGGGGTAGGGATGAAAGGCAGTCCACAGCAGATGCAAACTACAGAAGAAAAAGCAGCATCTTCACTGCATGTTGTATGTCGTTGGAAGGAGAAAAATGCAGTTTCTGCAGACATAATCCCAGAAGGCTTCGTGGAGGAGGTAGGAGCCTGGAAACATTTTAAAGGAGGGGGAGAAAGGCAGCTTGGTACTTTTGAAATTAAAAAGGAAGCTCTCCACAGGCAAAACCAAACTGATTAGTTTCCTAAGTGCTAGAGGTTGTGAACTCTTACAGAGATTGCCTCAGTGGGTGGTCTCGCTGTTGTGCAAATTACCATTGACCCCCCCCACCCAGGAGAAAGCTGTGGGTTGTGCTGCCCAGGCTTGGGCTGTTGTTACTGCTCCCTTCAGTCTGAGGTAGAAGCAGCCAAAGGCCCCAGCCTAACAAGACATCCAGGCAGATTTGAAGAGGAGCACGTGGTGAAGGATTCAGGGATCCCGTCAGGTGCTGTAAGGCAGGTACGTTGTCCAGAAGCCCCACACTCTTCCCGTTGTACCCTTGTTCTCTTGCCGGTTCTCACAAGGCCCTCCAGAACCAGCACTTTTCCCGCCAGATGTTTTGAATCTCCTTCCCTTTCCTAATTGAAGACAGCTTTTCTTTCTGCTTGAGAGGGAAGGGGGGAAGTATGCCCTGTAGCCCTTTCCCACCTCTTCTTTCCTCTCCTTCCCTTGGGGTGGGAAAGCTCTCCATTTCCAAGCAAAAGGTGGGGTTAGATGGTTCATCCAGCCCCTTCCCAGCAGAAAGCAGTTTTCAGAAAGAAGCCAGCCCCCTTTTCCTGGTAGGAGGAATGTGGTCCTCACCGCATCCCCCCACCTCTTCCCTACGGGCACTTACCTCAATATGATGGCTGCAAACCCCCTTCCCACAGAGAAGCTGTGTTTTCCAGCAGTCAGCTGGGAACAATGCCTCTTTGCCCTAGATCAGTCTTTCCCTGGAGAGTACTGAAGCCAGTTAGAGAAAGTATTCACTTTTCTCACCAAATGGTACTAGGTCCACTAAAGTAGGGATAACTAGAGTTCAACATAAGTCAGTCCCGAGGCCAACAAAATAGCATCAGAAATCCTTTCAAGATTCGCCAATAGATTTGCACAGTCATTTGGCAGCCCTGATGCTTCTGTCAATGGAGTTTGATATTCTGGAATTCTGGGGAGCATGAAGCAAAAGTGACAGAAATTTTTACAGAGCACCATGGTGTAGCATCCTTCCATTTCATCAGTAACCTACATTTTTCAGACCACCCAAGTCTGAGGGTAAAAATAGGATCCCGAGAGTAAACATAGAATTTCTCCAGGAAAATACACTTCTGTCCTATAGGAATTTAAGCTCTCTCTCACATTTTCTTCTGAGTAGTCCTGGGTTTCTTTGGTGTCTCTCAGTAGCCTCAGAAAATGTCTCATACACACCCTACAAACTGATCCTCTGGGCTACCATGTGACATATGGTGCATTTATCCACTCCTGACACGTCACTGATGTCTGCCAAAGGTGTTCAGTTTCTGCCAGTGCCCAGTGTCAAGATCGTTGGTGTCCATGGTAGGGCATCCTCATTGATTACTACTGAAGATGCTGGCACTAATTCTGCAGATGCCCTGCATACTTATGTTCCAGTCCTTTCTGTTTTTCTTCACTCCTTTGCTGGCACAACAAAGTCACAGTGACCAGCATCAAAAGATGGAATCTTCCTGTTTCTCTAGAGCTGGGGGATCCTGGATGTTAACTTCATTCCATGGTTCCTTACATAACCAAATACCTGACAGACGATCCCATAATATCCATCAGTTCTTCATAGATGCCACTTTTTGGAATCCTAGCACCCAGAGAGTTCCATGTCAAGTTGAAACCGATTTAAAAATACTTGACAATGGTAGTTAGGAACTTGGGTTTGAATTCTGGCTCCACCACTTATTAACTCTGAGCCTCAGTTTCCTCATATGTGAAATATTGATTTTTATGAGGCTAATTATGTTATAGTAATTTATATGTCACAGAGTTGTGTTAAAAGCAATGCATGCAATTTATTTAACCCCATGATTAGAATGCAGTCAATATACGTTGACTGTTATAATTATCATTACTTTATTTTTTTTTCTTAAAGAAGAAGGTGCTGAGGTCAAGAGGGATGAAGTGACTTATCCAAGATCACATAGTGAGTGGCCAAGCCAAAATAATAAATCTCCAGGCATTTGACTCATAGATCAGTCCCCTTGTATGACAGTGTCTTCTCATAACTCCACAGGTGAGCTTCTACCTGAACTGTTTTTGCTTGGTAGTTTTTTTCCTATTTAGTATCACTGATGAGTTCCCAGGTGAGAGTACTTCATGGACAAACAGAGCCAAGGAAAGGCAAAGAAGGAGATGGTGAGGGACTAGACTGCAAATTCTAGTGAAGCAGAGGGAATTGTCTATTAGTCATTTGATGATGGCCAGTGTCTTCAGCTCCTTGTTTCAGGAAGAAGTGAGAAGACAAAGCACGGGTGATGGTTGCATTAACTACAGAGGCCAAACTGAAGACCTACAAAAGGATAGAAATCTTGCAAAAGTGACACATCCAGATCTGGGCAGAACTGGAACTAGAACCCAGATCTAATGCCTGTTTTAATGTAATCCTAATCTAGAAAGTTTCCACAAGGTTTCAGAGTCAGACCTTAAGAAGAGACATTTTTCCAAATGTCAGTCCATTCAGCATGAGCTGGCAGAGTCACTCAAGCTTATCAGGCTGCAGACCAGACACAGGCAGCCAGAGGGCAGCAAGGAAGCCCCCGTTCTTTCATTCTTGTTGCTGTTGACTCTTAAATGCCAAAAACTTGAGAGATTTAATTCTCCAACAGCTAGTTTTACCCTTTAATAAAATAGGTGGTTGCTTTCATGGTGGTAACTTAAGGAAGGCTGGCTAATTCTCTGCACCAGTTATCTATCGTTACATACAAAATTGCTCCAAAATTTAGTGATTAAAACAATAACATTTTATTATCTAAGTTTTTGGGGGTCAGGAATTTGAGTTCAGCTTGGAATCCTTTATTTACAAAGTTGCAGTCATGATGTCAGCAGGGGCTGCGGTCACCAAAGGCCTGACTGGGGCTGAGGGGTCCGCTTCCAAGAGGGCTCCCTCAGATGACTGTAGACAGGAGATTTGTGCCACATGGAGGCAGAGTTAGACCTAGCAGCTGACGTCCCCCTGGGAGAGGAAGGGGAAAGGAGGGAGGGAGAGAGAGAGGGAGTGAGAGATTGAGATTGAGAGAGGATAGAGAGAGAGATTGAGAGGATAGAGAGAGAGATTGAGAGAGGGAGAGAGAGAAAGAAAGAAAGACTGAGAGAAGAGGGAGGAGAGAAAGAAAGAAAGATTGACAGAGGAAAGAGAGAGAGAGATTGAAGCAGAGAGAGGGAGAGATGGGGGAGAGAGAGATTGAGAGGGGAAAGAGACTTAGGAAAGAGAGACTAAACTGCCATTTCTCCCATTCTAATTTTTAGGAGCAAATTACTAAGTCCACTTTTCAGTTAATGGAAGAAGAATTAAGCTCTACCTCTTGAGGGAAGAAATACCAAAGAATTTGTGGAAAATACATTAAAATCATCATATGATCTCTGCCTAAGCATTATCCATTTGCTAGAAATTACACCATTAGTGAGCCCAAGAGAGATAAGAAAATAACTCATTTTCATTTTCCAAACTATTTGAATTCAAATTTATGTTAATTGTAAGTGTGTGGGATAGCACTGAGGAAGAACCAGAGGCTCAGGTTCTATTTTGTATCCTGTCTGCCATGTGCCGTAAACCTTGGGCATACCACTTTTCCTTCTGCGCTTCAGTTTTCTTCTTTGAAAAACAAAATACCTGTCCTTTCAATAAACAGTGCTAGAAAAACTGGACATCCGCATGCAAAAGAATGAACCCTTACCTTTACCTACCACTGTATATAAAAATTAACTCGAGATGGATCCAAATCTAAATATAAGACTTAAAAATACAAGACTCTTGGAAGAAAACATATGGAAAACTCTTCATCACACTGAATTTGGCAATAATTCCCTGAATGTGAAACCAGAGGGACAGGTAACAAAAGAAAAATAAATAAATTGGACTTAACAAAAATTTTTAATTGTGTATCAAAATATAATATCAGAAAAGTAAAATGTTGACCCACAGAATGGGAGAAAATATTTGCAAATCATATAACTTATATGGGATTAACATCCAGACTATTTAGAGAACACCTAAAACTCAACAGCAAAAAAAACCTGATTCAAAAATGGACAAAGGACTTGAATAGATATTCCTCTAACGAAGATACACAAATGTTCAGTAAGCACATGAAAAGATGCTCAACATTACAAATTATTAGGTGACTGCAAATCAAATTTACCATGAAGTACAGCCTTACATTTATTAGGGTGATTGCTATAAAAACAAAACTAAACAAAACCCAGAAAATAATAAATTTTGGCCAGAATGTTGAGAAATTGAAACTTTTGTGCATCGTTGGTGGCAATATAAAATGGTAGAGATGCTGTGGCAACAATACAGCAGTGCCTCAAGAAATTAAAAATGGAATTAACTTATGATTCAGCATTTCTACTTCTGGACATATTCCCCAAAGAATTGAAAGAGGGTCTTGAAGAGATATTTGCAGGATTATTCGCAATAGCAGCCCAAGTGTCCCATGATGGCTAAATGAACAATCACATGGTGTTTACATATAGTGGAATATTATTCAGCCTTAAAAAGGAAGGAAATTCTGACATGGGTTACAACATGGATGAACCTTGAGAACGTTATGCTAAGTGAAATAACTCAGTCACAAAAAGACAAATAACATTCCATTTATATAAGTACTTAGAGTAGTCAAAATCATAGAGTCAGAAAGTAGAATAGTGGTTGCCAGGGGTTGGGGTTAGTGGGCAATGGGAAGTTACCATTTAATGAGTACAGAGTTCTAGTTTTGTAAGATGAAAAAGAGTTATAGAGATGGATAATGGTGATGGTCGCACAACATGATGAATGCATGCAATACCACTGAATTGTGCACTTAAAAATGTCTAAGTTGGCAAGTTTGATGTATATCGTACCACAATAAAAATAATTGTGAAAAAAGAAAAAAAATGAGGTGCCTGGACTGAAAGATTTTTAATGTCCCTTCTGGCTCTAATATTCTCTCCAAGATTATCTATTAGATTTTAGGACTTAGAATTCATTTATGATACTATCTCTTGTGCTGTCTATGTATCGATGTACCTATGTATCTATCTATCTAACTATCCATCTGGCCATCCATCTACATATGTATATTCAACATGTTTTTGTATGTGTCTCTGTATTTCAAAAGCCTATCTGAATAAATCTTGCATGACCCTAGTCTTTAGAGGAAAAGTGAGGTTGTTTATGTTACAAGAACATATTTTATTTGCCCACAGCAGCCAGAGCACAGCATGCTATTACTATAAATGGGGCATGATGGTGTTTTGTTATGAAATGCCTTTTGAAGTAGGACAGCCACAGTCCAGTGACTTCCAAATATATTTCACTCTACTGTAAAAAATAAAATGACAGATCTTCTCATGGCCACAGGGTCTCTGCACACATTTCCAGGAACCTGAGGCCATTTCCTAAATCCAAACAGAGAAACGTTGTTTTAATGGTTATAGATGTGTCCACTCAGCTTTGAACCAGACTTCCCTCCTCCTACTCCTCCTGTCCTCTCAGGACTGAGGCCTAGCATGAATGAGTCAGCCTGGGTAACACAAGAAGTTTCATACCTGAGTCTCCTTTCCCAAGACACCAACTTTCCATGTTGTTCCACAGACCACCCCCCACTATTCTTTAATCTCCTCATCCCACATCTAAAGTACCCCGCAGGTCAAGCTTGGTGGCTCAGCCTATAATCCCAGCACTTTGGGAGGCTAAGGCGAGAGGATTGCCTGAGCCCACAAGTTCAAGACCAGCTCAGGCAACTTGGCAAGACCTCGTCTCTATAATAAATACAAAATTAGCCAGATATGGTAGCATGTGCCTGTAGTTCCAGTTACTTGGAAGGTTGAGACGGAAGGATTATCTGAACTCAGCAGGTGGATGCTGGGGTGACTGTGAGTAAGCTACTGCCCTTTAGCCTGGGCGACAGAGTGAGACTCCAACTCAAAACAAATAAATAAAATACCCATTCATCAAGTAGGCTCCTTATTTCCCCTCAAAGACTACTTACCTGGATAAAAAATGCTTAGGGGGAAATATATATATACATATAAAGATATATATATATAAAGATATATATATATAAAGATATATATACATATAATTTTTTTTTTAAAGTAGCAATAGTCACAGTTTAAGAATGAAAGAAACTGAGAGTATTGTTTCAGGTGCTCCCCTAATTTCTGGGTCTTTCCTAGTAGTCCCATTATGCACACATCCTGGAGAACTGTTCACATAGGCCTGGAAGAGGGTATTGCCGAAGGCCTTCACAGAAGCAGTGTCTGCAGTATTTACAGGAATTAGAGTCAGTCAGCAATCTATCTGCAGGGTGCAGACAAGTAAAATGTAGTACAGGCATGCTGTGGGTACTTTGCAATGATTAGAAACATATCAGTTATCTATTGCTGTGTAACAAATTACTCCAAACTCAACATCTTAAAACAACAAACATTTATTATATCACAGTCTCTGTGGGCCAGGAGCCAGCATGGTTTAGCTGGGCCCTTTGGCTCAGGGTCTCTCAAATGCTGCAATCAAGTGTTGGCAAGAGCTACAGTGCTCTCAAGTCTCAACTAGACTAGAAGATTTGCTTCCAAGCTCACCCACGAGGCTGTTGGCAGGATTCAGCTCCTCACTGCTATTGGACTGAAGGTCTCAATTCCTTGCTGGCTGTTGGCTAGAAGCCTCTCTCCAGGCCTTGGTGTAAGAATATGTATAGGGCAGTTCTCAAAATCTCAGCTGGCTTCCACCAGAGTGAGCAAGTGAGGGACACAGAGGCTTTTTGTAACCTAATCTCAAAATGGACATGCCATCACTTCTGCCATATTCTGTTCATTAGGAGCAAGTCACTAGGTGTAGCCCCTGATTAAGGTAAGATGATTGCACGAGGGCATGAATACCAAGAAGTGCCGTCATTGGGGACCATCTTAGGAGTCACCTACCACAAGAAGCAACAAATTAAAGGACCACACAACACTAAATACAATACTTAACAACAGTAACAAAAAAGGCAAGGGTTAGAATGAAGTCTGCCCCAGAGTATAATTTGTTGAAATTAAAATGCACAGGAACAACGCTATAGGCTTTACAAGGACACAAAGAAATCCAGAGTCTGTAACAACCACAATGCAATGTTTGCCTGCTGGGCATGGAGAGTGGGGGGTAGGAATGGGAATAAATAACCACATAAATTCAGATACAGGCCTTGTAGACAGAATCAAATTGTATACTATAAACCCCAGACCAAGTTTAACTCCCTGCACATGAGGCTCAAAACAAGGAAAAGTAAAATAGCACAAACACTCCTGGTCTCCCAAACATTCAAGCCCCCATGGAAGGTTTTCACCAAGACCTATGCCTGAGGGAGCTCCCCATGCCAGCATCACACTGCATTAAAGTCACCTCAAGGGCTCAGAGACTTTTACCAAGTAAAAGTAGCATCTGTGTTAGGGTGGCATACTTTGGGGTCTGTAACACAGCTCTAGAAATAAGCAGAAAATACCCAGACAGGTCATTGTCCTTAGTGCAGTTAGGGTTACTACTCCAGAGGGGAGAATAAGAGAGGAGATAGCTAGAGAAAAGCTAGCCAGACAGGGCGTTCCTGGTAACATTGTAGTGAACTTTTGGCAGGCCTCTTGGGCTGATACATTCACGTAGGTAAATCAGCTCCCAACAGGCCTCTCAAGCTAGAGCTTAAGTACTCACTGCTGGGATAGAAAAACAACCAATCAGCTCGTTGTCAAGTGCCGACCAATTAGCTTACCATTAGGCCCCTACCTCCTGCCAATTGGTCCTGAGTGCTGACCAATCACAGCTTGTGCTGACCAATCATCTCACTAGTGCTAGCCAATTGGCTCGGTCTTTGGGCTATATAAGCGCCAGGTTCCGCCCCAGACCGGTAACTCCCTTTGAGAGTTTTTCTGTCCTCTCAATAAATCCTGCTTTCTCAACAACAACAAAAAGAAATCAGCGTGCATAAGACACACCCAACAGGGGGACCAACTCTCCTGGAACTGAAGGGGTTCCTGAATGTGGGATGTCCAGTACTAAAACCTAGATGCTTTGGTCACCTTATCCTTATCACCCTGGGAGTTTGTAAAAAATGCAAACTCTTCACAGGAGATTCTGATTCGGTGTGTGTGCTTAAGTGGGACCAGTAAGCTGCGTTTTAAATAGTGCCAGATGTACCTTCTAATACAGATGGTCCGTGGATCATCCTTTGAGAACCCTACTGTGGAAGGACAGTTTTGAAAGCTACTGCTGCTGGTGGTGCCAAAGGTAACTGTCAATCTCAAGTTTGTCATTTTACACAGCTGCCTGATACCATTATCACCATTACCTGTCGCTAATCTTAGGACTCTCGTTCACAGTTCACTGACTCTAGAATTTGTCTTCCACATAAGGCAGACCTCAAGATCCAGGAGGTAAAGTTCAGGAAGAGGGTCAGGACAGAAGTTCGGGAAGGAAGACTTTCCTGAGTGGCTGTTGCAAGAAACCACACCCCATGGCTGGATTAGCCATCTCCAGAAATGTCTCAAGGAAGTCACCGCCTTCACCGTGATTTGAAGAATGTGCTAATAAGATTAAAACGAGGACCTCTAGATCTTCAGGAAGTAGCTACCTAAAGCGCAATGTCTGTATTGTCTGTATTTAGAAAGTATAACAGGTTACACAAGTACACTGATGAGAGAAAATAGTGATGGGGTAATGGCAAATGCCTCTTGAGTCCTGACATCAAGGGGAAGGGATCTTGAGAAGTTGCAGGCGTGTGTGGTAGATCTATACCTTGGAAAAATGGTGTGTCTGAACACACAGGTTTGTCAAATACTCTTAGTTACCAATCAGTAGTTCTTACTCTATGTTTATATTCACAGAATAACCTTTTGACCTCCCTTTATTTTTTTGTTCTAACATAGATTGAATAACTTCTATGTGAGAGGTGCTGTGCTAGGCACTGTTTAGAGATATTTGTTCTCTGGTCTTAATTTATCTCTTGGATTTTAGGTCTTATGGAGGTAGACTCTAATTACCAAAAGACTAATGCAAACAGAGTAGTGTTTTGGGGGTTTCAGAGAAAGAAGGCATCTCTTATGATAAAAACTGTCAGCCAGGCATGGTGACTCATGCCGGTAATCCTAGCACTTTGGGCGGTGGAGGAGAGAGGACTGCCTGAGGAGACCAATTTGAGCAGCATGGTGAGACCTCGTCTCAATAATAATAATAATAATAATAATAATAATAATAATAATAATAATCAGCCAGGCATGGTGGCACACGCCTATGGTTCCAGCTACTTGGAAGGCTGAGGCAGAAGAATCTCCTGAACCCAGCAGGTCGAGGCTGCAGTGACTGTGACTGTGCCACTGCACTCCAGCATGGGCAACAGAGTGAGACTCTGACTTAAAAACAAAACAAAACAAAAAAAGCTGTCATGACGTTAGATTCCCTGTGAAGCTGACCCGGAGACAAGAATCCAAGTATGTTTCATGTAGTTTATTTTGGAGGTGATCCCAGGAGATACAGGTAGGAGACTGGGGAGTATTTCAGGGAAGGGAAGGACATTGACACAAGGTACCTGTCAGGCCAGTTATGACTGAGGGCAACCACTGTTAGTGCCTGCTGGGGAAGGTTGGGAGTCAGTAATGAATCTACATTGTCCACACTATGACTATGTTTCAGAGTTATTTCAGGCAAGGAGTAGTCATCCATTAGCTTTCCACCTGTCATTGAGTGTTGCTTCTTGGGAGATTGATTACGTCTCAGACACTTCTGGTCTGCCCTACAGGAGAGCTGAGCATGTTATTGTGACTACGTAGTGCCACAAATGTTTTTCATAAACAGCTTAGAGAATGTAAAGACAAATAAATACCAAGGGGACGTGGGTAGGCTAGCAACAGCATCTGTCACGATAGCTGCATGCTTACACGGTTTTGGGCATCAGATTAAGTGTCTGCCAACTTATTTAATATCTGATTAATATGCTTCATTTTCCACATCAGGAAATAGATGTAGGGTGAAAAGTGGCTTGTCTATGATCTCACAACCAGCTGATGGCATAGCTGGGATTTGAACCTAGACAGTTGGTTTTCAGAATCCAGACTTTTGGCCACTGAACTCTACTGGCTCCTAGAAGAGTTTATATCTAGATGAAGGAATAGAAACAGATTTCGAGATGTGAGTTTAAAAACCAGCTACTTCATGAAACGTGAACTAGATTTCAGTTTTGGATTGGCACGGGTATAGAAGTGTGGACATGCGATGGAGTTCAAGAATTATCAAGGGTCCTGATTGTCTGGTGTATAAATGACAGGTAGCTGGCAATAAGCAATATTGGGGAAGATTCTGAATCCTAAGTTAAGGAGCTCACACACGGTAGGTCGGCAATAGGGAACTATTGAGGCTTGTTGAGCAAGAACTCTGATAGGTGGTCTTGAATAACATTGAAGACTAATAACATAAAACCATATTAATAGAATAGCATTAAACAGGAAGCAGTGAATTGGCTAGATTGCTCAAGGGAGATGGAAAGATGGAAAAGCAGGTAGGAGGCAAGGCAAGAATTCAGGAGTGTGAGGACACATCTCTCAGAGGTCCAGAGTCAGGTAAACTGGACCCCCTTTGACTGGTTGCTGTGAATATTCTATTTCTTGGAAAACTGGCCTACTTCAGCATTCAGTTTGATTATGTGACACCTAGCCTGAGTGACTCCATTCTGGTTTGGTCTAGTCTGTTGGGGTCTAGTGCAAGAAGCTGGTGCAAACAATGGCCTTCCATAACTTTGTCTAACAATAGTATGGTGGAGTGCAGTGTTGTGTAGTATAGTATAGTTCAGGTTTCTATTTCCTGTTGTTTAGCTTTTTCCCTGGAATATATCCACTCTCCTTATACTGCTCTCTCCCAAATAAATAGCATCTCATCCTCCTTATCTCATAGTATTGGGCTATATATTGCATCTATTTGCAGTTCTTTTGTGATAATAATTGCTAAAAGCCAATACTAGGTGCCAAGCATTGCCCTAAGTGTTTTATATATATTATCTCCTTTAATGTTACGCAAGAACCCTTTGAGATACATGCAATCATTAGCCTCATTTTACAGATGAGAAAATGGAGTCACATAGAAGTTAAGTGGACTATCTTATGATAACCTCATCAGTGGCAGGAGCTGGATTTGAATCCAGGCACTTGTCTTTCTTAATAACAAAGTGCCAAGTTGAACCTCTTGTCTTGTTCTCCAGGCTGTAAACTCCTTGAGGTAGGGATTGATCTGTATAACTGCATGACTCTTACACAGTGCCTCATAAATAGTAGCTTGAAGGAATAACAATTTTGCTTGATGGTAGAATTCAGTAGACCATGAAACTGGAAGTCATTTGGTTTTGCTGTTCCTGTAGAAGGGAGACTATACCTACTCCAGTCTAGATGGCCAACTTGAACAGACCAGATCATTGAAGTAGGCGCTAGCTGAGGTAGCAATGATCTGAGAGAATTCAGGTTACAGCCTATATGAAATCAGGTGCTGGGTTCATGAAGCACGTGTTAAGCTCTGCCTCTCCCTTAAATCCTACTTTTCTGGATTTTTTTTGGTCACATACCTGAAAACTCACACGCTTCTCAACTAACAAAAGCAGGATTCGAATTAGAGACTTAAAAACACAGAGTGTATAGTAAGAGTATTTGCAAATGTAGGTGGGGCAGAGGCTCTCTGGGAGGCCTGATAAAAATTACTTTTTGGCTGAATGAGCTTGCAAACCTCTTCTTGAGGCTGAGCAGTGCTATTTCATGGCTCTACCACAGGCATTTTTCTCTCTGAAAAATCAGCGACCCGAGAAAGCAGTTGGTGATGGAAGGAGGGAGAATGCCTGACCTAATCCTTGAGGCTTGAGTGAGAAACACAGCTCCTTTGGACCCAGCCTGGGGACATCAAGGGGAGAGTGACTGCTCTGTTTGGAGAGGCTTGTCTTTAGTTGGCATTATTCTGAGCACTCAAGTTCAGCCATCAATAAGCACTTTATGAGGGAGATAAATGGATTTGGAGCTAAAGATGGAGGAGAGTGTCTGGAAAAGAATATATACATGATCTGAGCCCTCCCACCAGAAAAGCTCAAGGACTCAGACCATGAGGTAGTAGTGTCTGGGTGGGAAGGAGGGAGACTCTCCATTCCCTTGGGTGAAGAGAGCTGCAGAGGTCTGGTCTAACAATAACAGACAACATTACAGGATCAGACCTTTGCAGCTGGCTTCACTCAGAGGTGCCAGGTACTGTGCTAAGGGATTATCAAATGACAGTTTGACCACCATCTTGACAACAAGACGAGAAACGATTGATCTATTGCAAAGAGGGGACACGAGCATTCATTCTAAAGGGATGTGGGTGGAATATAAATTAGTACAGCCCTTATGGAAGACAGTATGAAGGTTACTCAATAAATTGAAAATACGATTTTGCAGTTCCGCTACTGGGTATATATCCAAAGAAAGTGAAATCAGTATCTCGAAGAGATATCTGCACTCTCATGTTCATTGCAGCACTATTCACAATAGCCAAGATATATCTTCATCATGGATAAAGAAAATGTGTGTGTGTGTATGAGTATTATTCAGCCTTAAAAAAGAAGGAAATCCTGTGATATGCAACAACACAAATGAACGTAGAGGACATTGAGTTAAGTGAAGTAAACTAGTTCAACCTCTGTGGAAAACAGTATGGTGATTTCCAAAAGAACTATATATTAAACTTCCATATGACCCAGCAATCCCCCTTCTGGGAATATATTCAGAGAAATTCAAACCATTCTACAAAAAAGATATCTGCACACGCATGTTCATTGCAGCACTATTCACAATAGCAAAAATATGGACCTAACCGTGCTGTCCATAGAAACTGGACAGGATTAAAAAAATGTGGTACATATACATGATAGCTATTACGCAGCCATAAAGAAGGATAAACATATGGACTTCATAGCAACTTGGATGGATTTAGAGTCTATAATACTCAGTGATCTATCACAGAAACAAAGCACAGAGTACCACAAGTTCTCACTCATGAGCGAAACCTGAACATTTACCATAATACTATAAGAAAGGGATTGGCAGTAGCAGGATACTGCTGGGGTGGGGGGAGGGGAACACAGCATCAATAAGAGTACTTGATCTCAAACCAGGCAAAGTGGGGACAAAAAGGAGACCCAAACGTTACCTGCCTGATGTCCACTTGTATACCTAATCCTGAATTGTACCTCACATCTTTAAAACATATATTAAAAAAAAGTTAAGTGAAGTAAGCCAGATGTAAAAAGACAAATACTGGTCAGGCATGGTGGCTCACGTTTGTAATCCTAGCACTTTGGAAAGCTGAAGTGTGTGGATTGCTCGAGCCCAGGAGTTTGAGACCAACCTCGAAACCTCATCTCTACAAGTTAGCCAGGCTTGGTGGCACACACCTGTAGCCCCAGATTCTGAGGTGGTGGAGTGGGGAAGGAGGAGGGATAGGGTTGAGGTGGAAGGATCACCTAAGCCTAGGAGATCAAGGTTGCCATGAGCCATGATTGTCACCCTCCTGATGAAGAGTTCCCGATGAAAACTTATTCCCTATGCTATAGCATAAAAATGTACTCTTCACTTGACTCACAAAGCATTTGTAATCAAGTAACTTTTGCAGTCATGGCATTATTTACGTCTTAATTTCAGGTTTGACACTTGCAATTAGCTCAATGTATCAGACCCTTCCACTCCACTGTGTTTTTGCAAACAGTTTCTTCCACCAGGAGAGCACTTTTCCCACCTAATTTACAAAGGAAATCCCATCAAGTCTTGGTGTAAAATGTCTTCTGTAAAGCCTTTCCTAATGCCTGCAGGCAAAAAATTCATTTCTTCTACCATATTCCTCTGGTACATACAATTCAATTATCTTACTGAGTTACTTCTCAAGACACAAGTTGTATATCTGACTTCACACTAGACTGTGAATACCTTGAAGGTGTATCCTGTGCTTTCCCTGGTAATCCCATGCCTGGGAGTGGAGGGAGGAGGCTGTTGAAGAATGAATCTAGATCCTGGTCCAAGAACATAGCCAAGCACCTTGTGAAACTTTGCTTCCAACAGACTGCTTCAAGTGTGTGTTGATGTAGCCTTTGGGTTGAAGAGACAAAATCAACTTTTGTCCACCAGGGTTTTTTCTATTTGATATATCTTCCTCTCAAAATCTTACTGATCCTCATCCTTCAATTTCAGTGAATTTTTTTAAACTCAGAATTTTTTATTTTATTTTTTAAATTTTGCCTCAATCCTGAAAAGTCTTCTTAATTATGTTGTTTTCTCCTCTCCATTGTTGACTGAGTTCAGAGCCTCAGAGCCCTCAGGCCGGCCCCTGCAATGACTCCCACCCTATCTCACTGTCATAGCTGTGGACGCTGGCACCATTTAGACCTCTCTCCACATTCAACCACGGCTCTCTGCTCCAGGCCAGCTTGCAGCCCCAGTGTGGTGGGCCAGGGCCTTCCCTCAGCTCTCCTTGCCCTGTTGGCATCACTCTGTCCACGGCCCTGTGGCTTCTGGGGGCTCTGGTCAACACATTGGTGGCCAGATTCTCCCTGCTGTTGGTGCCTGGAATGCCCTTTGACTCCTCTTGAGTGAATTCTAAAAGGCCTATGCCTATCCTGACTCAATGCTCACCCTCCCTGTCTTATCATGGCAAAATCTCAGTCATCTGTAGGAAACCACTTTCTCCACATCTCTGACCAGGGCTAGTATGTGGAATTAGGATAAATGTACAAAATTCATTCATTATGTGTTACATTGAGTTGCCTCTCTCTGAGTATAAATCCAGTTTCATTTAGATTACAAACTGTAAGAAGGCAGTGGAGATGTTACATTTCAAGTAAACGTTTGGCTGCTATCTCTAGACGCCAATAAATTGAGAGGCAGGGAACTGGCAGAAAGAAGTTTATTTCTGAATTCAAATTCAGGGAGCAGAGCCTGGCTCCCAGCATTTCTGGAACTGATCTCCTCCCCATTTAGGTCTTCCAGTCTGTTTTTATAAGTTTGTGGGTTTATACATTGACTAGGTGACTGTCAGAGCATTGTATAGAACTCAAGTTACAGATGCATTTTGTTAACAGTAACATTTATGGGTCTGCATTTCCTGGCACTGGCTGCCAAAAGGTAGCTCACAGCTCACAGTGTTATCAGTAACACCAGATTGAAGAGTTGAATAAACTTGCCATAGAATAAGGGAGTTAATAGAGCCTATTACAAAGTAAAACATTATTCACTACAATATTGTTGATTAGTAGTTATAACATGCAGAAAATTACATAAACCACAAGGCTTATGTTTACATGGGTGCTATATTTTCAAATCTGTGACCACTGGTAAAAGAGAGTGAATAGGGATGCATTTCTCTCAGTTGAGTGAGTGCAGTCTGCAGGGAGTTAAGAGCTCTCTGAAGTGACTTAACAGGGAATGCTAGGAGATAAGGGAGTATACTTTCTTTTGCTAATTCTCAGGAATGTAGGTACAGGCAGGCCCACTCAAACATTATGCCTTTCTTTAAGGGTTGTGGCATATGAACAGACAATGGTAGGTTTCCATATCAGAGACACATTTAATTTGACAAATGGCTTCTTCTTCTTCTTTTTTTTTGAGTCAGATTCTCACTCTGTCACCCAGGTTGGAGTGCAGTGGCAGTCTCATGGCCACCGCAGCCTCGACCTGCTGGACTCAGGCGATTCTTCTGCCTCAGCCTTCCAAGTAGCTGGAACCACAGGCACATGCCACCACACCTAGCTAATTTTTTGATTTATTATAGAGACAAGGTCTTGCCAAGTTGCCCAGGCTGGTCTTGAACCCGTGGGCTCAGGCAATCCTCTCACCTTGACAAATGGCTTCTTGAAGGCTTACCTGGGCCAGACACTATCAGAGTGGCAGGTATCAGATGAGGTAGACATGACCTCTGCTCTTAGGAATTTCACAGAAGTCGGTCCTTCTTTGTCCTGGAAGGATGTCCTCTTTGACCTTGAGGGAAGCTTCAGAGAGGGACTATGGAGTGGTGAGGACAGAGAGGAGAGTTTAAGCACCTGGCTGGGCCCCCAGGGAAGCCACCCAGCAATCAGCAGACAGCACAAGTTCTTTCTAGATTATACACACAACATTTTTGTTTTCTAGCCCTGGAGAACCTTTTCCTCTGTCATATTTGGTTTTAACCACACTGTAACTGCCGCAATAATGTGAAATAGTAGAAAGAGATGACTCTTAGAAGCAAAAATGATTGAATTCAAATTTGATTTGGCCTAAATAAAGCTCATCAGATTTAGTCACTTAATTTCACTCATTAAATTTTGCTGGGTTGATCAGTTTTCTGTAGTCCTGATATAAATATAGGAGGGTTGTTGGCATCAAAACATAATATTTCGGATCATTTCTTTAGCTTTCCCCATTCCTGAATTGACTGCTGCCTCACTACAGATTTGCCCAACCCACACATACAGATGCCACACAGAAGACACACACATACATTCCTGACAAGCACTTTTCTGTTTCCTACTTCCCAACCAAATTCTCACTTTTCCTGAAATGATTCCTCTGCCATCACTGTCTTTAAAAAAACTCCTGCTAAATTGCAACAGTAGTTTTTATTTTGCTCCCATAAATGAGATATTTTAGGTCTCTGAGGTCTTTTATCCCAAGAATTAATATACGTTTCTGAAACTAAATGTAAGTAGTCTCTGATTTTAAATTTCTTAAACTTTGGAAATAAACTAGCATACATACAATCTATAAACACAGAGACAGTATGTGTACCATAGATATGTATGTGTGTGTGTGTATATATACCCATTATACATATAAATAAAGTTGATATATATTTTCTTTTACTCCTTTACTCTCCCTCTACTTTTGTCTCTAGGACAAAAGCTTCACCTCCATCGTCCCCTCTTGCTCACATCCACGCCTCCCTTCTTTCACTCTGGCTTCTAACCCTTTTTCTTCCCCTTCATCCCTCCTTGCAATTCATATTTTAAGCCCAGTTTCATCTGAATCCTCTGAAGAAATTGTTCTGTGATATGTAGTGCAGAGACCCAGCCTCCAGGCTAAACTCTGGTGTGTCTTTTAGTTACTAAGAACATAAATCTTTCTCCTTAGTTTTCTCTTAAGGATTATTTAAATTGGTCAGATTGAGAATCCATCTATTTCTTTAAGGCCCAACCCATGAATAGCTGTTAACACAATGCAAGAGTTTAAGGCATTAAGCATGTACCTGCAAGTACTTTTCAGTTCTTCCTTTCCTTCCCTCTGGGACTGCTTTCCAGTAGACAGGGGGAGGGGGAGGGGCAGAGTCTAAGGAAGCTGATTTATCTGGAAAAGCACTCCTCTCCATCTTTGCCATTTTAATAAAGCTTAGCTCGGGGAGAGATTTGGAGTCCTTCAGGAGCGGGGCCGTTAAAACAATTGACGAGTGTGTGAAACACAGCTCAGGCCCTGTATCCCGGTCTTCAAACTGACGTCACCTCATAAATCCACAGGCACAGCCTGGACCCATCAGCAAGCTGCTTTTTCAGGAGATTAATTATTTGTTCAGACAGGGGTCAGGTGGAGGGTCTTTGAAAGATTCCTTCAGTGTTCTGCCCCACCCCCTCTCATTCCAGTGAAAAATGGAATTCCCTGTGCAGCCAAGCCTTAGAAAGGAACACCGTGTGCAGAGATGCCAGTCATCCGAGTCAGAAGGGATGTGTGCACCATTTCACCCACACTGCCCAATTAAGAGAGGAGGGAACTGAAGGCCAGGAAAGCGCTTTGGTTCTCCCTACCTTGCTGTCCTAGGGTTATAGGTTTCCAATCTGTCCTGAGGACAGTCTGCAGTCAGACTGGAAAAGCAATCAATTGAGAAAGGCCCAGGGTTAGGATAAGCAGGCTGGCAGAAAGACAGCAGGGTGGGGGGAGCGGGCTATTGGGGGGGTGGAGGGATTAGTGTCTGTGATCCAAGAGGGTCTTGGAGGCTCTGGGAGGCCTCACTGTCAGCCTCCCCCACCCCCGCAAAGCCCTCTCCCCCCAAGCAGAGATTTCTTTCCAGGAAGTGCTGGAGTTTGCACAACCACCTGGATATCTCTCTGGGGACTCACTTAAACACACTGAAGAACAGTAATCGCTTAACAAAAAGCAGAAAAGAGGAGAAAAGTTTGAGGTGTAGCAGTTGTCAAATGTATGAAGGTTTCCAGAAGGAGAATCTCCAGGTTGGACACTCTCAGGGCAGGAAAATGGGAGATGGAGATTTTTTTGAGACAAGGGGCAGGGGCTGATTCAACTGGAGTTGGTCAGAAAGTTACTTAAATCTTGTTCACACATTTTCAGGAAGGTCATATGCAGTGACTTGTTGGCAAATGTTTAAAAACTATCTTGGGGCAGAAGGGGTACTTACTATCCGTGTTATCTACTGATTTCTGTGGTGTAAATACTTCCATTAGCTCTGATTTTAAGCACCCATGTGAAGTCATTGAATACAGGGTCAGGAGGTGTCACAAAAAATGGGCTCTTCTGAGCTGGTACAGGCAGGCTGCAGCTCACCACTGGTTGTAATAAATACACGGAAAAGCTTCCTAAGGAATGCTTTTAATTCTGGTGCCCTGAGAGGCTGCATGGCCCAACTAAAGAGGTTGGACCCCAGTTTTAGTGTTAATTCTTTCCTGCCACCCGCTCCCAGCTGTCCATTTACAATTTGTGCCCCTTTGGCTACACGTATTTCAATAAAAAGTTGAAATATTAAACACTGCAAAATTTAAAAAAAAAAGTCTTGCTATCCCTTGCAACCACATCAGTGTATAAGGTTTGGTAGCCTTCCTTCTCATCATTGTGTCTCTAAGAGTTCTCATTTTGGGTGGGTCACAGGATAGGGTTGCATTGCCAGTGTGTGAAAAAAGGAATTTCAGACTGCAGCTAGTGCACGGGACTCTTTTTGAGGAATTGGAAAGAGACAGCCTCGCTCTCCTTCCAGGTAACAGGGCCTGATTGACGCGGCCTGATGGGAATCATCGAGAGTTCTGGAACATCGTTCCTTTCGTAGCCCTTGGCTCCTCTGCATGCCCCAAATGAACACAGGTTGTCAATGGTGGTTTCAGATGAATCCCTCTGCAAGGCTGGCTTAGCAAGCCAGGGCAGCCACAGCCAAGGGGCCTTGCCCTCCAGAGACAGGACCCAAAGCAGGCAGGACTGCCACGCAGAGATACAGTTGGAGGGAGCATGGGGAGGGGGCTTTTGAAAGCCAATCACAGAGTCCTGTGGTTTGGCAGTTGGCCTGGGAGCCCTGAAACCTTCTGGGGAGAAGCCAGAAAGAGAAGACAGAGTGAGGGAGAGAGGGAGGAGGGGGAGGCTGCTTCTCAAGCCTGGGGGTACCGCATGTGCCTGTCAGGGCCAGAATTGCCGGCCCTTTCCTGGAGTGACTTTCTACAAGAAAAAGGAGAAAAATGAACTAATGTGCACTGCGCAGGACACAATCATGATTTCCTTTCAATCTCATAACAACCCCACATTTCTCAGATGGAGAAACTGAGGCTGCACAGATAAGAGGATCTCACATGCCAAGCAAATATTAAAGGCTAAAGGCAAGGTTTGGTGCCTCCCTTTTCTGCACTCAAGGCCCTGCTCTCTCCTTGGTCTTGGTCTTATGCTTCCTTTTGGCACCTCTAAATCAAACCACTTCTAGTCTGACACTTAATTGTCTCATTTTTGTTTGTCTCACTCTTTTTTGTTAACAAGTCCCTTGATTGTTAGAGTGGTTGACCAGGCTGACTATGGTGGTCCTGTGAGGATGAAGGAAGACTCTTTGGCCTCCAGTTTGTCTGTGGGGACAGGTTCGATGTCCTCCTGGAATCTGTATCTGAGAATCTTGTTGTCTCAGTACAGTCAGGGCACCAGTGCCATCCTCCCGCCAGAAGA
Source organism: Tarsius wallacei (assembly GCA_963574415.1). Lineage (NCBI taxonomy): Eukaryota > Metazoa > Chordata > Mammalia > Primates > Tarsiidae > Tarsius > Tarsius wallacei. Next base: position 78,604 of record CAUYQG010283612.1, on the reverse strand, counting down.
TTATTAATAACACCAATATTAGCCAGGCTCGGTGGCTGGGCCTGTAATCCCGCGCTTTGGGAGGCTGAGGTGAGTGGACTGCCTGAGCCCGTGGGTTTGAGACCTGCCTGGGCAACTTGGTGAGACCTCATCTCTACAATAAATCAAAAAATTAGCCAGGTGTGGTAGCGCGCGCTTGTAGTTCCAGCTACTTGGAAGGCTGAGGCGGAAGGATTGCCAGAGTCCAGCAGGTCGAGGCTGCGGTGGCCGGGAATAGCCACTGCACTCCAGTCTGGGAGACTGAGTGAGACTCTAACTCAAAAATAAATAAATAAATAAATAAATAACACCAATATTTTCTTCAACTTCTGGCTTCGGATACCAGCAGCCTATGTTCAATCTATTGCATGTGCTCACGAGCATGCTGGTGCTAGTCAGCTGCTTGGTCATAAATCCAACATGGCTATCTATCTGTCCATCAGTCCTTGTGGCCACACCGCCCTTCAACTCGCCCTGCACAAACATGCACCTCCACAGGAACACCTCACAAGGGCACTCAGCCCTTGGCTCTCACTCAGAATAAACAGGCATGTCTCTAGATGTGAAGACCCTGCCCAAATGAAACCAGGTCACCACGGCCACCTGTGACCTCTCTTCCTGCACGCCTCATACATTCTGGGTCCTTCCCTGCTGCCATTTTGCTTTTATCCATTCAAAAGTCAAACACAAAAGTACCTCACTGCTAAAAAAACAAAAGCAGTAACAGAAAAATCCAACAACACCACCACACTTTTATTTAATTTTTATAGTTTAGATGAAGTATATTGTTTTCCCTATTGGCAGGGTGGTGGCTTTGCTGTCTGGAAGGATCAGTAAGAGTTTTACTCTCCCTTAAGCAGGACTATTTTATTGTTTTGCAAATAAAAATAACTGAACATGAGCTTCTCTAGATGATAGTGATAACACCTCCTTGTAATAATGATAAAAGCAGCTACCATTTATTGAGCACTTGTGCTAGGCAATATATATTAAGTGCTTTATAAAGATTCAGTCTCTGATCCTCATCACCGCTCCATGAAGTAGAGCCTATCAGTGTCTCCATTTTCAAATGAGGAAAATGAGGTTGAGATGAGTTAAGTAATTTAAAACTTACTTAAGTTTTCAAAACTAGTAAATAATAAGTCTGGTGCCAGAATGTGTGTTTTTGACAACTCTTCTGTAATGCCGTAAACCCCAAAATATATATGGGTGGGTATGAATAACATTAAGCGGAACCTCATGAAATGGCCATTGTGAAGGTCAGCAACTATCCAATATTGACGATTTTATAAGCCTCAACCTGAAGCACCACACCCAGAATTCCCTGTATGTGGTCAACAGACTTAATTATTTTTGCACTGTAGTGAGTTCCCTAGAACAGGCCTTCAGTCAGTAAATGTTTTCTGAGCATAAGTGCTAGGGATTGAGTGATTGTGGGAGTGAATGTGAATAATCAGAAGTGCTAGGGATTGAGTGAATGTGGGAGAGAGGAATGTGAATAATCAGAAGCAGAGGCAGGCTTCAGTTTCAGGAGAAATGAGCCCGGGGGTAGGCCAAAGGGTAGGTGTGCATGAGCATATGTGTGCCAGGACCTGAGGCATGGTTGGGTGGGATGCAAGTCCCTTAAAAAAAGCTTTGCCCTTTCATTATCCACCTCCACAACATGCAACTGTATGAGTACTCAATTTCCATCCCATATTTCTCATTGCTGCCACAACATGCTACCTTAAAAAAAAATGATTGAACAGACATTCTTTTGAAGAAAGTATTACAGTCTTAACTAACTCCTATAACTCCTTTTTTTTTTTTGAGTTGGAGTCTCACTCCATTGCCCAGGCTGGAGTGCAGTGGCACACTCACGGCCGCCCCAGCATTGACCTGCTGGGCTCTGGTGATCCTTCCACCTCAGTCTTTCAAGTAACTGGAACTACAGGCGCGCGCTACCATGGCCAGCTAATTTTTTATTTATTGTAGAGACGAGCTCTCGCCAAGTTGCCCAGGCTGGTCATGAACCCACGGGCTCAGGCAGTCCACTCACCTCGACCTCCCAAAGGGCTGAGGTTACAGGCTGAGCCATGGCGCTCGGCCTACAACTACTTTCTAATACCAACAATCTAAGTTGAGACAGTGTTGATTTCAATTCAGTGGAAACTGACTTGAGAGAGAATTATTCCATAGTCTGAGCCATTGGAAGCAATCTGTCCTCTCATCTCACTTGTACTTTCTCTTTTTTCTCATTATCTGTTAGAATCAAAGTACCTCCTCAGCCTAGGGGGACCTGTGGAGGAGGTGCTGGAGTAAAAAGTCTGAGGGAGATGGAGGTGCCTTTCCTCTGGGAGGTAAGTATGCTCAGGGTATCCACGGAGGAAGAACCCCAGGCCCTAAGATCCAGAAAACAGGAAGCCGTAGCCTATAGTTTCATTTCCCCTCCCTAAGTCTTTGGACATGCTTCAGGAGAGAATAAAGGAATAAAGTCAGCACAAAGGAGTGAAAGGAGGTTCACACACCAAGGGGAAAAATGCAAGGAGGAGAAACCTAAGAGAGACAGGAAGACACAGACTCTCTGCTTGCCCCTGCGAAGCATGGCCACCACGTGTTTTAATTTCTTATTTCACATCTCTGTTGGTACAAATGTTTCCAATACACCTGCAAATAAATGTATGCTCGCTTATTGCAAATTATACACAATTAGTTCCATGATGATGTATTATGTATGTTATGAGACAGATACACAAAAAATAAATTAAAATGTGATAATATAAAAATAAATAAGAATAGAAGTTACAATTTCTTTCTGCACTCTCGAAAAATTGCCTAGTGTACCCCATGGGTGGGCTTCTGTCATTTTGGAGGAGTTTGGGTTAGAACAGCACTGCCAGTTGAGATGTAATGCAAATTACATATGTAGTTTATAATTTCTAGTAGTCTTATTTTAAAAATGCAAAAAAAGTAGATGAAATTAGTTGTAATAGCGTATATTTTTTTAACTCAATACACCCCAAGTATTCTCATGTCAATGAGTAATCAATATAAAACTATTAATGAGATATTTTAAATTTATTATTGTGCAACTGAATCTTCTAAATCTGGTGTGTATTGCAAGCTTATGATACATCTTCATTTGGATAAGTCACATTTCCGGTGCTTGACAGCCACATGTGGCTAGTGGCTACTGTATTAGATAGTATGGGGTGTGAGGATTATGATCCCAGGAGGATGTCCCTAGGAGACATTGGATTTATGTCTATGGTCAAGGCTGAAAATCTTAGAATAAGGATGCTACCTACCCCAGAATTGCAACAGTGTGAACTGTGGTCTTCCAGTTCCTTTAACTAGGGAGCCTTAGAGAAAGCATATTACTCAGGTTGCAGAATTGCATGATCCTACCGAAAGGGAATTATATATGAGCAGATGAATGTGTGAGCATAGCAAAAATGTGTATGAATATACAGCAATAGTGACTATTGGTCACTTTGAGGATATGGACTAGGAGGACCTTGAGCAGTAGATTATTAAAACTTTCTTTATATATATCTATACAGTTTGAATTGTCAAAATGTGTATCTATTTTTTTTTTTTGAGTTGGAGTCTCACTCTGTCACCCAGACTGGAGTGCAGTGGCTGCTCCCGGCCACCGCAGCCTCGACTTGCTGGGCTCCGGCGATCCATCAGCCTCAGCCTTCCAAGTAGCTGGAACTACAGGTGCGCGCTACCATACCCGGCTAATTTTTTATTTATTGTAGAGATGAGGTCTCGCCAAGTTGCCCAGGTGGATCTCGAACCCGCGGGCTCAGGCAATCCACTCACCTCAGCCTCCCAAGGCGCGGAATTACAGGCTGAGCCACCAAGCCCGGCTTCTGTTTTTAAAATATTTTAAATGACCATCCTTTTTTCAAGCACACATATTATTTGTTTTCAGAGAGTTATGCAGGCTTAATCCTTATTAATAAGATAATATTCTCTTCAATTATGGAGACTTGGACTCACCCGTAGAGTCAACGTACTCCTCTTATTAGACAAAACACACTCTCTTTCTCTCTGTCTCTCTCTGTCTCTCTCTGTCTCTCTCTCTCTCTCTCTGGTGGAGGGAGGACTGGGAGAGATCTTTTGAGTTTCAAGTTGCCAGATAAAACACAAGGACACAGTTAAATTTGAACTTCAGATAAACAATGATTAATTTTTTAGCATAAGCATGCCCTATGCAATCATTTCTTTGACTGATCCGGGGATAACGTCAATGTTTGCTTGGAGCATACATATTTATATGAAAAAATTGTTCATTGTTGATCTGAAATTCAAATTTAACTGGACACCCTACACTTTTATTTACCAAATCTAGCAGCCGTTTGGGTTGTCATCACCACAAGTGAACTGTTGTGGTCGTGCCTGGCTGCTTTTCTCTGCAGCTTGGGAAAGTGCTGCCTCCCAGGGAATTATTCTCATCAGTGGTTCCCAACCGGGATGTGGCATGGTGGTGCTGCTATTTCCTCCTGCCTTGATACAATGATTAGGAAAGGAGATTCAGCTCCCTGTCATCCTCTTATCCTATTTCCCCTCCAAACATGGTCTTCGTTTCTTGAATTTGAATTCTTTCTTTATAAGCGTTTGTAGAAAACTGACTGGAGAAGAGATATTAGAATTCCTAAATGTTACACATTACCATGGCAGGCAAAGAGGCCTAGTCTCAGTCCTCAAAAGAGTGTATTGTATTTAGCAAGGAATATGCTCCATTACTTTTATTACATACCTCTGTGTAGCACAGTGCTGAAATTATGGCAAGAGGTGTGTTTGTGTGTGTGTGTGTGTGTGTGTGTGTGTGTGTGTGTGTGTGTGTAATCAGAAACACCCTATACCCAGGGCATTTCCTGCCTGTCACTGATTTCTGGTGATCAGATGGACATTGACTACATCAGGTTTGCAGAAAACCAAAAAAAGCATAAAATCTTATGCAACTATAGTCATCAGGTTCAAATTTTCAGATTTATCAGCCAAGCTTTTGTTCTTTTATTTGAATGATTTAGGGGTAACCTCAACCTCAAATAGCTAACTTGCCAACCTACCCCCAAATGCAAATCCTTAAGAAATTAGCCTGGGCACTTGCCTCAAGAAACCATAGTACTCTTTCCCTGGCATTTTAATGATACAAGAATCCTTTGATCCAGAGCTTTCTAATGTCTAATCCATTAACAGAATTGCTTTTTCCATCACAGCTGTCTTTACCAGCTTCAATTAGTTCTGTCTGTAGTGTGATACCGCAGATTGAAAGACGATGCTTACCCAGTCTCCAAATATCTCTATGTGTACATAGAGTGTCTGTGAGTGTCAGCACTCAGAAAATGAAGCACGAATATATAATTCAGAAAAAAATAGATTTAAAAGTGTTATTTAACATATTAGAAATTCCAGCATTACCAGTACTCAAATAAATAAGAGATTGAAATAATATTTTTTAGGGATGCATACATTTGGCTCCAGCCTTGATATTCTCAACCAAATCATCTATTCATCTTCAGTTTTTTCCTCTTCACTATCAAGTCTTCAATTCCTAAACTTTATGCATTTGAAATCATGCAATCATGTAGGTTTTTATCACAAGTAGTCAGCACAAAAGTATTAGTAATATGAATGATGCATATTCAGACGCAAAATCAGGCAAGCATTCGAAGTATAAGCATCAATAATGACTTCCTTGTGTGCTTTATATGTTAAATTCTACTTTGTTTGAAGTAGCTATATATGTATATAATATATTGAAAGGACGATGTTGCAATAATTATAATAATTATGAAAGCTTTTTTTTTTTTTTGAGTTGGAGTCTCACTCTGTTACCCAGACTGGAGTGCAGTGGCATGCTCCCGGCCACCACAGCCTCGACCTGCTTGGCTCCGGCGCTCCTTCTGCCTCAGCCTTCCAAGTAGCTGGAACTACAGGCGTGCACTACCACACCCGGCTAATTTTTGATTTATTGTAGAGATGAGGTCTCACCAAGTTGCCCTGGCGGGTCTCGAACCCATGGGCTCAGGCAATCCATTCACCTCAGCCTCCCAAAGTGCAGGATTACAGGCTGAGCCACAGAGCCTGGCTTATGAAAGCTATTAATTGAATGAACACAAAACAATTGTTAAGAATTTCCAGTTAGCTAAATAAGTAGGAAAATATGTTTCTGGTTAATACTAACATTAATAGAATATGTGAGTTATATAAATTTAGAAAGAACATTGCATGCTTTTATAAAATATTCAATAATAATAATGTCACCATAATATATATCTTCCTGGATAGGTATATAATAGATTAAAATTTTAGTCTTTGAAATTTTTGGTGTACTTTAATTTATAAAATAAAATTAACATGAAGCAAAGTAACCTTTAAGCACTACATTTGATTTTTAGTTATTTAATTCCATTTAGGTCATGAATCACTCAAGAAACTATATGGTTTATTACATTTTTATGTATTACAAGACCATATTGAAAGCAGAATGTTTACTCTGTCATCTGAAAATTTATTGAGGAGAAAGGAACAAAATCTTCAATGCTTTCTGTATTAAAATGATAAAGAACATTAAATGTAAATAAAGAAAGAAAATGTTAGAAAAAAATTAAGTAATCTAAAACCATTTTATTTCCTCATCAATCATAAATGAAAGCTTTGACTTATATTATACATGTTCAGATAATGAGTGCAAGGGTAATATAATAGTTGACTATTCTAAGAAAATATCATTCCTGTACTATAATGCAAACTTTAAAAATACAACAAATATTTTAATGATGAGATTTATAGTTATAATTAAACAAAATGTCTGAATAATTTTTGAATCTTCAAATCATACTATACGATGATGATAATATCTGGCATTACCTTTCATTTCAAGCAAATATGATTTGGGGAAAATGACACTTTCCCTTTGTTATTTGGTCAAAATATTTGTTCACTGCATGTCTAAATTTACTATTTTGAAAGACTGAAATGTAATCCTTCCTACTGGCAGGGTGTAATGAGAATGGAACTCTCTGGGAGAGTGTAGAATGATTTTGGGAGGAAAGTTATTTGCCAACATTTATGAAAAAAAAAAACCCAAACTTTAAAAATCTTTAATAGATGAATAGCTTAGGTAATGGCTACCATATAAACCTGAGATTTCTAATATACTTTAAGAAATAGCCAAGAAAAAAAAATGAACTACACAAAACCCACATATCAACATAACTAAATGATGAAGGATATTCAGATAATATTACTTGTATGTAGAACTATAAGCATCTAATTCCAGTGAACTAGCTCCAAAATTTCTGCTACAAGTCTTTTCAGAAATCAAATAAACTTCAAGGAAAAAAAAATAGTATAAATGAGAGATGAGAGCTAGTGTCCAGCCTAAAACTAATTTTAAAACCACCATCAAAAAGAAAAAATGTCTGCCCTAAATGTGAAAATAGTGTGTGAGGGTAAGTGTACCAATAAATCAGAGTTCTGAATACAGACAGGGAAGAGATGTGTGTATGTGCTAGGGATGAAAGGAGGTATCTGGGAAAGGTGGTGCTGCAAGGGTGAAGAAGGCCCAAAGGAAGGGCAAATGCATGATGCTCCAAGGCAAAATAAAAATTAATAAAATTAAGTGAATTTTAAAGATACACACTCGTGTCTCCTCCTCTGCCCCCTTAAACAAAAGTCATCTAGTACAAAAACTACACTTTAGAACATTGGCAGAGTGCTCTTGAATATATTTCATAAACTACCCCAAATCACCAGCTCTATCTACAAAAATATAGAGGCACAAATGATCTTTGAGTATGCAAAACTCTTATCAAAAGAAAAAAAAATGGGTATCAAAACAATTCAGCCCACGAAAATTCCTCCGGAAACAAGAAATGATAAAACAGAGGAAACAAGTAACAAACACAACACTCCAATTTGAATTAAATGTTCTCAAACAAGCGTTTATTGATATCTTTAAAAACCCACCTTGAATTGGAAATGCAAAAACAAACAAAAGTCTAAACACTGAAAAGGGCAGAAACTAGAAGGAAGGATTGAGAGTTGACTGCATTCAGGAAAGAAACAGAAGATAAAAATTTATATGCAAAATTAAGAGTAAATTACAAGTTGCCCAAGAAAGAATTGATGTGAATGATAGCATAATAAAGAACATTAAAGTAAAGCAGGAAAATAATTAGGAAAATAAAATTGCATTAAGAGAAATATAAAATGGATTAGACAAAAGGTATCTAAAATGGAAGACAGGCACAAAATACACAATTTTTAATCATTGTAGTCCCTGAATAAAATAAGCAAAACAATGAAACAAAACTATTCAATAGAGAAATCCATGAAAAATTTGTAAGAAAAAAAAGAAAGAAAGAAAACCTAATTCCATATAATGAAGGGCATGTAAAGTACCAGAGAAGATTAACCCACAGTGGCCAACCCAGAGTATCCTAAAAAGACTATCATAGTTCAAATATAAGCCACTCCCACCAAAAAATCTTCTTTAAGTATCAACGCTATGGAAAAACAATTGTAAACATTGAAAAGATCCAGCCTGAGGCTGGACCCAGAGGCTCAAACCTGTAATCCCAGGACTTTGGGAGGCTGAGGCGAGAGGATTGCCTGAGCCCAAGGGTTCGAGACCAGCCTGGGCAACTTGGCAAGACTGCGTCTCTACAATAAATCAAAAAATTAGCTGGGCTATGGTGGTGCACGGCTGTAGTTCCAGCTACTTGGAAGGCTGAGGTAGAAGGAACGCCTGAGCCCAGCAAGTTGAGGCTGCAGTGGCCGTGAGTGTGCCACTGCACTCCACCCTGGGTGACAGAGTGAGACTCCAACTAAAATAATAAAATAAAATAAAATTAAATTAAATTAAATTAAATTAAAATAAAATAAAATATAAAAAGACCCAGTTTGGGCAAGACCTTGTCTCAAAAAAAGTTTTGTTTTTTTTTAATTTAACCAGGCACGGTGTGGCACATGCCTGTAGTTTCAGCTACTCGGGAGGTTGACCAAGAGGATCATCTAAGCCCAGACTGTGATGAGCCATGACTGTGTCATTACATTTCAGCCTGGACGACAGAGCGACTCCATCTCAATGAACAAACAAACAAACAAACAAACAGACAAAAAATATGAAAGAGCTAAAAAATTTTGTAACCATGAACCCTTTTAGAGAAATCTACTTGAAGCTAAAATTTATCCAGATGCAAAATTAATGGCGAAATTTTACCAATGGTGAACTTCAAATACATTTGGTTATAGATATAAAACAAAAGAGGAAACAAGAGTGGAAGAATAATACAGTTCATGTGGTATATGTTGTAAGCTCTGACAATTTAAAAATAATGCAAAGTTTAAACCAAACGTATCAGCCTTACCAATAAATGTGAATAAATTTAATTCACCCATTAAAAAATCATTTTAGCTGAGAAAACAGGGTCCAACTACATATTGATTACTAAAAAAAACCCTAAAACAAAATAATCTATAGAAGATAAATGTAGAGGGATAGAAAAAAATGTAGCACCAAACGGAAACAATTAGAAAGTAGGTGTATTCAATGGAATATTATGTAGCCATAAAGAAGGACAAACATATGGACTTCACAGCAACTTGGATGGATTTAGAGTCTATCATACTCAGTGATCTATCACAGAAGCAAAGAACTGAGTACCACTCATAAGTGGATTCTGAACATTTACCATAAGGGATTAGTAGTAGTGGGATAATGCCAGGGGGTGGGGCAGGGGGGCCACGTGACATCAGTAAGTGTACCTGATCTCAAACCAGGCAAAGTGGGAATGAAAAGGAAGCCCAAACTACCTGTACAAAGCCCACTTGTATAACTAATCCTGAACTGTACCCCACATCTTTAAAAATAAATAAGCAAAAGAAAGTAGGTGGATTAATACTGATGTCAAAGTAGAATTTAACAACCACAAGTTAAATTAAATGAGTCAAATAAGGCCACTTTTAAATTATAAATGCCACAATTCTCAATAAAGATATAATAGTTGAAATTATCTATGTACCAGATTACACAGCAGCATATTTTGAAGCAAAAATTTTAAGAGATACAAGGACACATACAAAATACATGAGTAATAAGAAAAACTGCAATGAGTTGTTCTCAATACAAGACAAATCAAAAGGGCGAGATAAATAAGGATTATACAACCTAAGCAACATAATTACTAATGTAGGTAAACATATATATCAAACTTGATAATAGGAGATATGCTGTCTTCTCAAATGTACAATTATAAGTTAGGTAACAGAAAATATTAGTAAGTTATAGATAAATGACAAAGAATACACTCTGATTATAATGAAAAAAACACTACAAATCTGAGTGAAGTAAGAAAAAAGATCCTTCCACTTATAAATTTTAAAATATCAATAAACAACTCTTTGGTAAAAGGGATATGCAAATAAAAATTACAAAATTTCCAAAATATGATAATAATAATAGAGCATACATCATAATTTTAGAGATGGATTTAAGCAAACAGTGGTCAGAGGAAATCTGTAGCCTTAAATCCTGTAGGCAATAAAAATAAAAGAATGGAAAATGAAAATAAGTGAATTAAATTCCAACTAAAAGGCTAGAAAGAACAGTAAAGTAAAACAAAAGAAAGCAGAAGGAAAGGAATAATAAGTAAAACAAACATAAAAGAGGCAAACAATAAAAAAGCAGATTAATTAAATCAAAAATTATTTTGTGTTTTTTGAAGAGATTAACAACATAAACAAACCACTAGTTAACTTAGTCAAAAAAAAAAAGAGAAAGTATAAACCAATGAACTAAGAAATGAAAAAGAACTTCTACCAAGGCAAAATAAATTTTAAAAAATTATGAGATAATTTTGTAGTCCCTATGCAAATAACTTTAAAAAACTGGATGAAATATACAATTTTGTAGGCCTTTACAAATACATGATTTACAACAACTGACCCTATTGGAGATAGATGACTTAAAAACACTGATTTCCACAGAGCTCAAGGCTCAGATAGTTTGCAGTAGGGGAGAAAGAGGAATTCTCCCATACCTTCAAAGACCAGATCCTTAAAATGCTCCATAACTTGTTTCAGAGTATTAAAAATAAGGGAAAACATCCCAATTCTCTTTATGGAGCAAATGCAACTTTTATACCTAAACCTGATAAAGATGGTACAAATAAAAATATTTACAGCTCAATATCACTTAAAACTATTGATGTAAAAGTTTTAAGTAAAATTTTACCCAACCGAATCTAACACTACGTAAGAAAACAACACTATGATCAAGTATGATTTCTTTCAGGTGTGCAAGAAATGAGGAAATTAGAAACCTGAAAACATGTATATTAAAAATTCTAAGAAAAAAGATGTCAATTTCTGTGGATGATTTAAAAAGCCTTAAATAAAACTTATTCTTTCATAATTCTAACAAAACACAAGAAAATCTGAATTCATGAATAATTTATTAACACGATGAAAGTAGAGGTAACTTAGTTACCATCAGAATTAATGAAGAAACACTAGCTGTATTTCCATTAATGTGAAGAAGACAAGGAAGTACACTCTCTCCACTACTATTTATCCTTGTACTGGAGGTATTAGCCAATGTCATTATACATTAGAAATACCCCATTTACCCACCCCTAGATGGAATAGAGGAAGTAAACCTACCTGTCTTGTAGATTCTATAATCATGTATAAAATCATATATAATCATGTACCTGTAAACCTTAGAAAATCTATGACAACACTAATTTAAACTATTCATTATTTGAAACAAGCATACAGAAACTAATAACCTTCACATACACACACAAAAATCAGCCACACATTAAAAATGGTTAAAAAAAACTCATTCACAATAACAACAGAGAAAATAAATTTAACAAGAAATATACATTTATTTAAAAATAAAACCTTTATTAAAAAAAAATGGCCCCCCCCTTGTGTCCTCTCCCACTGTGGGAGCTTTTCTGTCCTGTCAATAAATCCTGCTTTAAAAACAATAACAACAAAAAACCTTAAACCATGTTTTACAGACAAAAAAGTAGACTTGAACAAATTGAAAAATATGCCATGCTCTTGAATAGGATGACACCATATTAGAAAAAAAGTCAGTTCTCTCAATTTATACATTTAATGCAATCTGAATAAGAATGCCATAAAGATTTTTTTTAATGATTTAATTTTTTCTAGTTGGCAATATTATGTACTTGTGAGGTTTTGAACTGAGGCAGGCAGAATAATAACTCTTCCAAAGATTCACAATCCCTAGTCCCCAGGACCTTTGAATATGTTATGTCACAAGGCAATGGGGAATTCAGGTTGAAAATGGAAATAAATTTGCAAGTCACCTTACTACCATAAAGATTTTTAGTGGAGCTCAATTTCATACAAAAAAACAAGCACAAGAATAGACAAAACAAATCTTGAAAAAGAGAGCTGTGAGAAAGTATTAATCCTATTAGATATTAAAACATATAATAAAATCTCAATAATTAGTTAAAACTGTAGCACTGGTTCTTTAGTGAGGATGTCACTTGATACAACCTTCATGAGGGAAATTTGGCAAGATTCAATAAATCTATACATGTTTATCTTTTTACTTGGCAATATCACTCCCAGAAATGTCCTTGAGAATTCAAGGACATTTAGCATTATTTATAATTGTAAACTATTAGAAATAACTTATAACATGGAAGAGAAGTTATGTTATGTTATAAACATAAAAAGGAATACTATGTAGCTGTTTAAAAAGTGGGTAAAGAACTCTATGATAGATATTGAGAGATTTTTCAGGATACATTGTTATTGTTTACAAGATCTTGGACAACATACTAAATATTTCCAGGACATATTATTAATTTTTTTTAAAAGAAAAGTAGAAAATAGTATACATACTAAGCTACCTTTTGTTTAAAAAAGAAGAGTAAGAAGAAAATAAACATGTATCTACTCATTTGCTCAAAAATAAATGCAGTAAGTATAAATGAGAGACTAATGAGGTTGGTTACTATTTTAGTTTTTTATAATCAAATTTAGTGGCTTTAAATAACACCCATCTATTTACTAATGATTCTGTAGGTCAGAATCCAGGTGGGCTAGACCTGGTTCTCTGCCTAAATCTAATAAGGTCAAAATCAAGGTGTCAGCTGGACTGGGTTCTTTTCTGCAGGCTCTGGGGAAGAATCCACTTCCAAGTTTATTCAGGATTTTGACAGAGTTCAGATTCTTGTGGTTGTAGGACTGAGGTTTCTGTTTCCTGACTGGCTGTCAGCCAAGACTGCTCTCACCTTCTCAGGCTTGTATTCCTCATCACATGACTCTCAACATCCTCAAGCCAGCAATGGTGTATCAAATCTTTCAAATCTCTCTAACTTTCCCTTCAGCTATGAGCGAGAGAAAACTCTACTTTGAAAGACTAATCTCCCTTTTGCCATAAAAAGCAAATAACTCATGGTATTCACAAGTTCCAACCACCCTCAAAGGAGTGGGAATTATATAAGGGCAAAAGTCACTGCAGAGTCATTCTTAGAGTCCTGTCCACCACCATTACTTTAAAAGGGTGAGTGAGAGGGAATTTAAAGAACAGAAGGAGTGAGGAGAATGACACTTTTGGCATATATCTATTGTACAGTTCTGACTATTGGAATCATCTTAACATCTTATTTATTTAAAAACAAAACAAAAACAAGAAGAGGAGAAAGAAAAATCCTAAATTGTAAATCAAACAAAAGCAAATTAAGCAAGCCAAATATCAAATGAATAATACAACCACACTGAAGTGGGAAAGAAAATCTAATTTGAATAATTTTTGAACACTGTATTTAAACTATATGCCCTAAGGCTACAGGGGAGCTCTAAACAAACATTGAGCTTTCTTCTTTTATTCAAAGTGACATGACATTTTGCAAATGTGTCTTGAGCAAATAATTAAATATACCGGGGAAAGTAGATAAGAGAGCTCCTCCATTTGTGGAAAGAGGACAAGGATAGAATTAATCCTTTGCCACTGAATTGGAATTGGTGATCAGTGTAAACTAATAGTTGTTAATATATAGCTATAGATTATATACAGGCATACCTTGCTTTATTGCATTTCATTCCTTTGTACATCACAGATAATGTGTTATTGATAAATTGAAGACTTGTGGCAATCATGTGTCCAGCAAGTCTAATGACACCACTTTTTTCTGTATCACATTTGGTAAGTTTCACCATATGTCAAAATTTTCATTACTATCCTGTCTGTTATGATGATCTGTGGTCAGTGATATTTAATGTTACTATTGTAATTGTTTTGGGGCACCACAAATTGTGCCCACATAAGATGGTGAATGTCATGTTGTCAATGAATGTTGTGTGTGTTCTTCTGCTCCATTCACTGGCCATCCCCCCATCTCTCTTTCTTTCCTGGGTCTCCCTATTTCCTGATATACAGCATTATTGGAATTAGGCCAGTTAAAGACCCTATAATGACCTCTATGTGTTCAAGTGAAAGGAAGAGTTGCGTGTTGTTTACTTTAATTCAAAAGCCAGGAATGGTTAGAACCAAGTGAGGAAGGCATGTCAAAAGTCAAGTTAGGTCAAAAGCTGGGCTTCTTATGCTAAACAGTCAGCCAGGTGGTGAATGCAAAGGAAAAGTCCTTGAAGAAAACTCCAGTGTTCATTCCAGTGAGCAAAAAAATAATAACAAAGAGGAAGCAGCCTTATTGTTGACGTGGGGAAAGTTTTAGTGCTCTGGATAGTTACGTATAGGCCCTTAAGCCAAAACCTAGTCTAAAGAAAGCTTCTCTCTTTCTTCAATTCTCCGAAGGCCACAAGAAGTGAAGAAGCTGCAGAAGGAAAATTTGAAGCTTGCAGAGGTTGGTTCATGGTGTTTAAGGAAAGAACCCATCAAAGAACCCATCTTCTTAGCATAAATGTGCAAGGTGAAGAAACAAGAGCAGATGGAGAAGCTGTTGCAAGTTATCCAGAAGATCTAGCTGAGATCATTGATAAACGTAGCCACGCTAAACAACAGATTTTCAATTTTCAAGGACAAGATAGTCTTTGTTGAAAAAAGATGCCATTTAAGACTTTTATATCTGAAGAGGAGAAGTCAATGTCTGACTTCAAAGTTACAAAAGACAGACTGACTCTCTTGTTAAGGGATGCAGCTGTTGACTTTAAGTCGAAGCCAATGCTTATTTACCTTTCATAAAACCCTGGGGTCCTTAAGAATGATGCTAAATCTACTCTGCCTGTGCTCTATAAATAGAACAACAAAGCCTGGATAATAGCACATCTGTTCACAGCATGGTTGATTGAATATGTTAAGCCTACTATTGAGTTCTACTGCTCAGAAAAAAAAAAGATTCCTTTCAAAATATGACTACTCTGTGACAGTGCACCTGGTCACCTACGACTTCTGATGAAGATGTTCAAGAATATTAAAGTTGTTTTCTTGCCTGCTAAAACCACACACATTCTGCAGCCCATAGATAAAGGAATAATTCAGACTTTCAAATCTTATTTAATAAACACATTTTGTAAGGCTATAGCCGTCATAGATAACGATTCCTCTGATGGATCTGGGTAAGCAAAATTGAAAACTGTCTGGAAAGTATTCATCATTCTAGATACCATTAAGAATTTTCTTGATTCACGAGAGAATGTTGAAACATTCGCAGGAGTTTGGAAGAAGTCGGTTCCAAACCTCATGGATGATTTTGAGGAATTCTAGACTTCAGTGGAGGCAGTCACTGCAGATGTGGTGGAAATAGCAAGAGAACTAGAATCAAAAGAGGAACCTGAGGATGTGACTGAATTGCTGCAATCTCATGATAAAATCTGAGGGGATGAGGAGTTGTTTCTTATGGATGAGCAAAGAAAATGGTTTCTTGAGATGGAATCTACTCCTGGTGAAGATGCTGTGAACATTCTGGAAATGCCAATGAAGGATTTAGAATATTACATAAATTTAGCTGAGAAAGCAGCAGCAGATTTTGAGAGAATTGACTCCAATTTTTTAAAGAAGTTCTACTGTGGGCAAAATGCTACCCAACAGCATTGTGTGCTATAGAGAAATCTATTGTGAAAGGAAGAGTCAATTCATGTGGCAAACTTCATTGTTGTCTTATTTTAAGAGACTTCCACAGTCACCCCATTCTTCAACAACTATCACCCACATCAATCAGTTACCATCAACACTGAGGTAAGACCATCCATCAGCAAGATGTTTATGATTACGACTTGCTGAAGGCGCAGATGATTGTTAGCAGTTTTTAAAGCAATGAAGTATTTTTTAACTAAGGTATGCACGTTGTTTTTTAGACATAATGCTGTTGCATACTTAAGAGACTACGATATAGTATAACATGACTTTTATATGCACTGGAAAACCAAAAACTTTGTATGACTCATTTTATGGTGATACTTGCTTTATTGTGGTGGTCTGGTACTGAGCCCACAATATCTCCAAGGTAGATCTAGACATGGATGTTGCATATGTTTCCACATAATTTTGCATGTATGAACATATGTATGCAACTGTATCTGCTCTCTGTTTCTGCTGAAAGGGCCTAGAAACAATGGATCGATATGCCATTTGCCACCAAAAGGAATCCTGACTCCTCTGAGAAATGGCTGATTCTGGGGGTGGGGAAGAAAAAATACAAGATGAGCTGAGAATATCTTGTGTCAAAAAAGTAAAAGCCTGTTAAACAAATAATATAGATAGTTCAAATAAGCACAGGGGACTGGTCAAATCTGGACAATTTGAGAATTAAAATAAATAATATTAATAAAGGAATATAATCTATAGAATAAAATAAAGTCCATTATCTTCCAGTGATATAAATGGATGAACAGATGAATAAATAAACAAATAAAACTTGTAATATGAGAAAGTCAATCAATAATTGTAGAAATAATTTCCTAGATGAAATTGGAACATCACTTTTTGGTAACCATCATAACAATCAATTTAGACAAAAATCTTCAATGGAAGCCAACACTACTAGACAGAAGTTTAAAGAGTAACAAAATACTTGCATAATCTTAGTGTGCCTCTCTGCACAAGTCTTATTAATTATTACTTAACTAATTAGTAATTTTATAATGAAGTAAAATGGTACCCACCACCCTAATCAAGTGATTACAATTATCGTTACCAGAAATGAGACAGATAGACGCTGTGTTTCCCCTAATTTGATGCACTGAGAAGAACATATCACTTCTGTGATATTCCTGCCAAAATTGTATAATCTGATTCTCATCAAGAGGAAACCTCAGACAAACTCAACTTGAGGGACCATCTACCAAATAGCTGAGGCTTGCTCCTTCATAGTTGTCAATGTCAAGACTGAGGGACTGTCTCAAATGAAAGCATAATGGCCACTGAAAGCAAAGCAGAATTTCCCTTTTTCATTAAAAGCATGTCAGATTATATCTACTTTGCATCGACATTAACTTTCTGATTTTGGTAATTATTTTGTGGTTAGGTAAGTGAATGCCCTTATTTTTAAGAAATATATACCGTGAGATTGTTGTGTTTAAAAATAAGTAGCGTGTCTGTCACTGACTTTCAAGTGAATCAGAAGAAATGGTATATGTATATGAGTGTATATATACATGGGCTATGTTATATATGTTTATACTGATATAACAGCCTCAGACTTATGTCTCAGCATCTATTTCCAGAAATGGTTAGATTGGAGAGTCAAGGCCCATGTTCAGAGTGTGTGCCTTCTGTTCCTTTGTGTTAAATATAGCTCATCTGTATAGCAGGGTCAGCTTGAGGCAGAGAAAGTGGGAAACGGTGGGTTCCCCACCTTAGGACGACACTGCCCTGGGGAGATACTGCATGAAAGCTCAAGCGCAGAAAACCCGATCACAGGGCAGAGTGGGGCAGTGGGCAAAGGGGGCAAGAGATTGTGCCATGGCTGAGCAGTCAATGCCCTCCAGCTTAGCATCAAACAATCAAGACATACAGTCCCCCCAGATTCAGGCTCCCACAAATGCCCTGAATCAGGTAAACCTTACCTCCTATGAAGATGGAGAGACATTCAGAATTTCCCTTTTCGGCGTGTTGGGAGAAAGTTCTGCCTCTCTGGACTGAAATGGGCAAAGCATGACCACTTCCTCCCTACTGCCTGAGAAGTCCCTGCTCCAGAGTTCCTGGCATTGACTCACCAGCAAAATGTCACCCTATAGAGACATGCAGAAGCTACACAAGTCTCAAGGCCTGTAGCCATGCTTGAGAAATGGCCTGTTTAGGGATGGGGCTTTGCTGGTTCTATCTTCTCTTGACACAATCAGAAGTCCCCAGAGAAGGGAAGTTTCCTCAGTACTTTTGGGTAGACAAAAAAATCCTCCTCTGATTTCCATCTCCATCAATATCAGATACCTGCTTTCCCAGTTGCCTCTCCTTTAGATAAGTTCCTGTTTTCATTAAACCCATGGCTACTGTCAATACTACTAAAGCCAACAGACCCATTAGCTACTTAAAAAGAGCTGGACCCCATGGCTGTCAGTGCCAGCCCCAACAACCTGCCAATTCCAGAAGTTTCCTAAATAAATATCCTTTTCCTATAATCAAATTCTATCCTCCACCATGATACCATCTGCCTCTTGCCTGGGGGCACTGGACACCCCCTGGCTTGCCAAACCAGCATCCCAGACCACCTGCTAAGTAAATGGGGCCAGTCTTCCATGGGGAAGGATGTGCTTTTTGATGTCAATATTTATGCAGTTTCAGTTAATTCCTGGCTCCATTTTAGGTACTTCTGTGTTGCTGGTTCCATCACAGGCCTCTGCTTCTCTTCCTACTTATTAACTCCCAAACTCAGGATAGAGACTTTGCATTAGTGCTGTAAGAAAAAAATAGTCTTGAAGCATCTTCATAATTCACAAATATATAAATGGTATTATGAACAACAATAACAAAAGCACATTTTTGCCTTACGGCCTGAAATAGTTTAGGCCACTTAACCTGTGATGAGTCAGACTGTCAAATAAGAGAAGTGAGAGTGGACAGAGTGGAAGGAAGATGTCTGGGCTTTCTCTCTTTTTAGGGGGCAGTCATTCCACCCACTTGTGAAGCATGGCCCTCCCCAAAATGTCAGACTGACCAACTGTCTTGTTAAGGTCCTCTGCTCTTAAGAGGTGATCCCAGGAAGTTAGTGGGCGGAGGCTAGGGAGTGAGGCAGAGATGGGGGAAAGCCTGCAGAAGAAGGCTGTCTAATTGAGTGAGTTACTTCTGTGGGTAGTGGGGGCTAACTACTGGAGGACATAAGGAACAGTGTAGAAAGTGCCACTGAATTGCTCCTCTAAAAGACAGAGGAGGTCTAAGATCCACCCATGAACTATGGCACTAGAAAGCTTGATCATCTGCTATTACTCCACCCAATCAGATCAGCAGTTCTCCCTGGGGTGAGTGTATAGGGGTGGGGGTGGTACTCGGTGTCATCCACCAGTTGTCAAGACCAGGAAATATGCCCTGGTTGTAGTGTACAGTGCCTTAAAGAAATAAGCCATCTGTAGCAGCCTAAGAGGCATTCTATGAGTGGAGGCGTGTCTGCTCTTCATTTTGAGGTCTTCTGCACCTTCCAAGCATAAACAGGAAAACTCCTGACTATATCTTTAAGTTTTTTGGATTGCACCAAGATTATAGCCCTGCTTGAAAATAGTGGTATATTAGTTATCTATTGCTGCATAGCCAGTTGCCCCTAAGTTTACAGGCTTCAAACAACAAATATTTAGTATCTTTATTATTATTTCGAAGTCAAGAATTCAACAGATTAGCATGTGGCTGTGGCTCAGGGTCTCTCTTTGGATTGCCACTAGGATTTGACCAAGTTATAGTCACCTCAATGGCTTGACTGGGGCTGGGGAATCTGTGTGCAAGATGGCTCACTCACATGGCTACTGGCAAGAAGCCTCCGTTCCTCATCAACCATTGGCAGGAGGCCTCAGCTGTTTGGCATGTGGCGCTCTCCATGGGAATGTTGTGTGTCCTTACAATATAGCAGTGATCCAAGAGAGAAAGGAGGATGGAATATGCAATGTCTTTTGGATATTTTGGACATCATGGTCTGTCATTCTTGCCCTATTCTCTTTGTTAGAAGTAAGTCATTAAATATAGTCCACACTTAAAAACAAGGACATTAAGCTCTATCTCTTACAGAAAGGTATATTCAGTAAATTGTGAGCACGTTTTAAAGTTATTCATTACAAATGAAATGGAAAGACTAACAACTAGAGGATCCCAAATTATAATTCCTTGAATTCAGCTAGAGTCAGCATGGTGTAATGGAGTAGGGTGGGATTTGGGTTCAAATGAACTCAAGTGTGAATTGTGGCCAAGGCTGGCTTGTGGGGGTACAACCAGTGCTCTCTCAGGGACCCCACTCTCAGAAGGACCACACGTTTGGTTTAATGCTCTGTCACTGCCATCTTGGAACTGAAATTCTTAATAGCACTTAGTGATGTTGTCTCTGTATTTGTGTTTTGTGAGTGAAGTTCAGTGGGACAGTGGAACATGTGTGTGAGCAGAGGAGATAGCCACAATACAAGGATTCACTCCTATTTCTTGCGCCCCTATTTGCATATAGTTTTCACGATATCCCATGAACACAGAGTTCTGGTGGACCCACAATGCATGAGAGCTCAGAGAGGAATCAAAGCAAGTACAAGGTAAATGTGTTGGTGTTGTGTCTACGACTGAATATGTGGGGCCACTGACGGTCCAGGGAGGCCAGATTTTTCATTCAAACCAGAAGAAGAGCAAGGGCATCCTAAGAAACAAGAATTAGCAAGAAACCCTGTCATATCCTTTATTGCTCATGTTACTTCCTGCATTAGTCACCCACTTCCACTGAAAATGATACCTTAGAAGGAAAGGGAAAGGCAGGGGCATACCATATTCCTTTTCCTTTCAGTCCTTCTTTACCCATCAGTAAGTCCAAGGAAGAGAGTGTTGATAGAATGTGCATATATTAAGAAGTGAAGTCCAAATACTTGAATTAGTTCTGTGCGGTGTTTACATTGTTCTAGTAAGAATGAAATACATATTCATATACAAGCTATGAAGTACAAATTTTGTGATTTTAGTAATTCCTCATAGGAGTGAAATGCACAAATGTCACTGCACAATATTAAGATGAATGGTAAAAATCTATGCTAACAATTTATCATCTATTTTTTTCATTATTTAGAACATTAAATAGACAATTTAAAAAACTATGCCAAGTCAAAAGAGGAAAAAAAAAACTTTACATTTTTCTACCTTTAAGGACAATCTTCTGTTGCTATTTGTTCAAAAAACAAATATTCAGTTCACAGCATCCATATAATGAGATTATGTAACTTTGGACAAATAATAGAAATGACCGAAATACAAAGGCGTGGTAACTTGTAGGAAGCTGTGGGTAAAATGTAAAAACTAGCATTTTCAAATAGTTTTAACAGAAGTCCACAGGTGTTACTGGTAACACGAATGCTATAAAGATTTAAAGAAATGTTCACAGGAGCAAAAGAAGTAAGGTTCAGATGGAGGAAGGAAGTTGAGAGTCATCAGCCAAGTCAGGAGGACCAGTAAAATCTAGGAAGGGAGTGATTCTAATTTCAAGAAGAAATGAGCAGAACAGGAAGGAGGGACTGAGAAACTGAGAAACGGAAGTATATATGGAAGGCCCGAGTGGTGGATCTGAAGTACAGGCAGCAGGGACGGATGAAAGGAAGAAAAGGGCAGAAAAAAAGACAATCAAACATCTGGGTTTAAACACATAGTCCAAGGAGAGAGCCGAGGAGCCAGTAGCAAGGCTGAGTGATGGGACCATGATCTTCAACTGAAAGGATGTTCAAGTGGGAAGGACCCCAAGCCTCATCTAATCCAAACCACACATCATCAAGAAGATACAATGAGGCACAAAGAAGAACATGACTTATCCAACATTCTGGAATTTGTCAGTAACAGAAGGGGATATTTTAATTTATAATTTGATGCGTTTTCTGCTACATCACAAAGTCAATGTGTAGGTCAGAAGAGAATTCCTAGAATCTATAACAGAATGTATCTTTCTCCTCTAGAAATAGAAATTAGAAAGGTGATCAGTTTCACTTAGGAATAGCCGTTGTGGTAAAAGAACTAGCTTCAAATCTTGTGCCCAAATTATCAATTGATCCTAGAGCACTTGCAAAACTTAAGGCATGTGCTGGACACAAGAAGTTCTAGGCTCAAAGACTGTTTCCCTGCTAGACTGTAGGACCCTCTGGGCAGAGACCATGTCTTATTTACCTTTCCAACACTTGGATAGGAGTCATCCTTTAGTAAATATTTATATTTTACCAATTAATTATTTTAAACCTAGCATCCCTTGCACTTCTCCTCATATTACATATAAATTCACTGAAATCAGAGAAATAAATAGGTAAGTCTGTGGTCACAGAGAGAATGAATTAAGAGCAGAATTTAAGTCTACCCTTCTTAAACTCTTTCTCCAACCCATTTCTATTGCTATTCCTTCAAAAGGATTAGGACAAAGGTAAGATGTGAAGTAAAATAATGGATACCAAATTGAATAATAATACAGCAGTTAGGTAACCTGTAAAACAAAGTCTCAAAGAAAGATCTAGAAATTGGAATATGAATATTTAGTTAAAGCTTCTTTAGAGTCTGAGGCTGGACTATTCATAGGCATATTGACATTCGTAGCATTTAAAACAAAGACAGTATATATCTTCACATTGTTACTAGAGCAAAATAAACAGTATACCCTGTAGTGACACTGTTCAAAAACATATATTGAGCAACAGCTTAGTGCTTCACACTTGAGTTACATTGACAGAAGCCTGCAAAATAATATTGTGTGAAATAAATACATTGGTTGTAGCCTGTAGCCTGAAATTCTTTGACTGTAGGAGAGCCAAAGAATTTAAAGATGATTTGAAGGTCAAATGAGGTCAACATCAAACTAACACAACATTTACTGGACTTCAGTGGGCAAGGGAAAAGAAAAGAGGTTTTTTTAAAGAACATAGACGTTGGGGAATAATCACATTCCTTGATAGCATTATCCAAAGATGGTAGCAGTAAGTGGAATCTAATAATCAGGCTATGAAAGAATATAATTTGAGTTATGAGTGCATTAGGGGAGAGAGACCCAGAGCCCAGAAGTCCTTCAGGGTTTCTCAGATCTTTAAATACCTTTCCAGAAGGGTGGCCCACCACCTTCCCAGAACCCTCATTCCAGCTTATTTACTATACCAGAGCTCTAATTGTACTATAAATGATACTTTGCCAGAACTGATAGCAATTCATATGGTTTGGATTTTTAAAAATTACTAGGTAATAAATAAATACCAGTTACTTTATTGATCAAGCAGAACAGTCTTTGCAGAAATGGGGATAAAGTAATCTAGATGAAGAGCAAATAAAATTATATTGGTGAACAATCTTCCAATTGGTCAAATCAGAACATAATTCCCTTGTTCATGTTTTTCTTAGAAAGCATTTCCATTTTGTCTGGCTCTGGGAACAAAGCCAAAGTCTGCTTTAGAGGAACAGAGATTTCCAGTAAGTTGGGCGGGTGACAGTGGCTGGGTGGGTGGGAGCGTGGGGAGAGTTTGTGGGGGGACAGTTTAGAAACCCTTGTGCAAACCTCAAAAGGCGAGGTGCTTGGTTTGTCTACTATTCTCAGCCCAACAAGGCCTCCAAGAATATTTTAAGGGCCAGAGAGAGATAAAATTGAACCAGCAGACAGATCTTAGACACCTCCAATTCCCTTGCCTCAATTAGCAAACCACAAAAGCAGGGTGGGAACGGAGGGAGGAAAGGAAGCAGATGTGGAGACAGGCACTGTTTTCCCACTCTCTGGTGGTTAGACCTAACAAGGTTATGCTTGATGCTGGGTTTCACAATAGCATCAGTCTCAGCCTCAGGAGCGTGTCTTAGAACCAGTCCCTGGAGATGAAGAACCATGTTCTTTCCCCCTTCTTTCTCTGCAGTTCACTTCCTTTTATCTATTTTTCCAGCATGCTAAATGGAAAAGAACACAGATTCAAGATTCAGGAAGAAAATGAGGAAAGAAATGAACACTTTCTGAACACATAAGACACAAGACATTTTGTTAGGTGTTTTATCTACCTGCCTTATTCATAGGATCGTCACAATTCAGACAACTTGGGCTTCAGTCCTGGTTCTTACACTCAAGGATTGAATGACTGTAGAGGAGTCCCATCATTCCTGCTCTCCTTACTGAGGGGCATAGAGCGTGTATATAATGGGGATGATGGTATTTTCTCAGCTACCCAAGGGTGTTGTTGCAAGAATCAAATGAGATAATATCCAAAGAAGCACTTGGTGAACTGTGAAACGCTGAACACATGAAAGGATTTAGTCAATAAACTGCTCTCCAAGACACCAGTCTCTGAGATTCCCTTGCTTGAGATTCAGCCCTTTATTCCATTTACCTCCAACAGGTCTTCTGACTCCAATCCAAAGACACTTGGAGATTGGCCTCCAAGATCTAACTATATCCTTGGCACTAGCCAGCAAATTAGACTTCACATTCTGTACCTGCCTTTATTTGCGATGTAACTTCCAAAGCAAGAGACCAAATCTCAAACTCCATCAATAATGAGACAAGAGGCTCAAAAGCCTCACGTGCTAACATTGGGCTTGACAAAGAGCAAGGACGTATCAGTGATGAGGACAGGCGCAAGGGCAGAGTGAAGGCGGGAGGTAGCCTTAGGCAGGAGCTCATTGTCCTGATCCTCACTGGAAGGTCTTAAAAGTTGGTGTCTTCTGGGAGGCCTCGTTTCCTAGGGACGGCCAGGAATGCCAGATCATTCCTAGATAAAATAAGAGCTTTTGGAAAAGGAAATGAAAAGCGACTGTGGGAAACTGGCAAGAAGAAATGTTAAAGGAAGTGAGAACAAGAACATGGACTTGTCTGATTACCTGCTATGTGCCAGAGTCTGTATTATACATTTATACATATGTCTATGATCTCATTTCCTCTAGTCTGCATCCTGCCTGCTGAGGGTGTGCTGCGCCATTAGAGAGCAGACAGCTCTGGGTGGTAATATTCTAATAGTACAAACCCTTTAGGAATTCAGACGGTACCCACCCATTGGCTGTTGGAAGGAGAATATCTGGGTCAGGGTGAGAATTGACAAGGAAAAGGGAGGAAGGAGGAGAAATGGAGCTCAGTATGGTGGTGATGGTGGAAGTGCATCTACTAGGAACATTTTCCAAACAGCTACTCCAGATTTCTCCACTTACACAGTGACCTTTTCCTCTCACCCTCTCCCCCCACAGCTCTTGTCTCTACTGAGCATCTGTCAGCACTGGGCTCAACCACTGGATTCTATCATTGTGGTTAAAAGCTGAGATAAGCTTGGATTCAAATCTGAGTTCTTCCACTCACTAGCTGTGTGGCCCTGCTTTGTCAGTTAACCCCTCAGACTCATTCCTCTTGTATTAAAGAGTTAATAATGCTTATTACATGTTTAGAAAAATGGAGATATGTATGTAAAGTATTGAATCAAATTCCGAGTTTAATAATTGGAGTCCTTATTGTTACTTTATTATTACTAGCCATCCAGGTGTCATCTCCTAGCTATTTCCACTTTCTTTAGAACAAGCATTTATTAAACACTTACTATTATATTAGTCACTGAGACTATGAAGGTAAAACAGACATAACCCGTGACCTCAAAGAGCAAACAATTTAATGCACCAAGTAAATGAAATGTTGAGACCACAAGGAGACATACTGGCTGTGGTCCTATATTTGAAGGCGTGTCATGTGGACAGACGGTTAACCTTGTTTGACAGGCTCTGGGATGAAAGAGCCAATCTGAGCGTGGAAGTCAGGGGAGCTTTAGCTGTTAGAAAGCTTCTGAGAATTCCTATGAGTGAGGCTGAGTCAGGGACCTGCAGAGGTGACAACTGTCATGGTGCAATCTGGGCTGTCATTGGTTTTTAAGCTCTGTTCCATGCTGATTAGACTAGGGCTTTAAGGAGGCATCTCAGAAGCCATTTGATGGAGGGGAAAGGACAGAGTTGATGAGTCCTCAGTCCCCTTTTTGGGGTGTCATCCAGAGCAGCTTTGTGTCTGTTTTATAAAGTGGAAATCTGAAGTAACGCAAAGAAAAGGTCAAGTTACTAAAAACATTCAAAAACCACCAGGTTAAATTATTTCTAAGATCTCTTCCAAAGATGAGATGTTAGCATTCTCTATGGCCTGTCACATTGCAGAGGTGTTTGGAACGGACACATTTCGATGTTTGTCCATATTGAGGACCTGAAGCCTCCGTGGACATCTGAGGCTCTCCACCCCAGGTTCTTTAATTCCACTAGACTTTTCGAAATGTACCTCCTAATGCCCCTTTAGCACCTCAATTCTTCCCCCACTGTCTCCATTAACATAGCTCATTCTCACCAATTCAGAAATCGAAGAAGTCAATTGATCCAAAGATAGACTTAATCTATTGAGATTTACTAGAGATGCAAGTTCTCAGTCTGCAGAGAAACCAAGGGCAAACATAACAATAGGCCAGGCAACTGCTGACTTTTTGACTTGAACTTTATTTTATCAGCAATAGTCTTGACCTATAGGTGAGAAGCCAGGCTGTCAGAAATCTGCAAAAATAAGCCCTCCAGAGAAAATAGAGGCAGACTGTCCCACCAAGGAGGTTTTTCTGCACTGTAAATTTCCAGAGGATCTGGAAGGGGACTTTCAAGCTGAAAACAGAGGCTGTAATGAAATTCCTCATAATGTGCAGACTATTTCTAGATTGCATTGAGTTCTACACCCCAATGCAGTTTGGATGTGAACAGTAATTCAAGTTCACTGTTGCCTTGTTTGTCACCTCATGACAGAGTAAAGTTCTCTGCTTAAAAAAGAAGCAAGAGAAAAGAGAAAATAAGAGAGAAGAAGAAAGAAAACAAGAGAAGGAGACAAGGAAGACGGGAGAGAGAGAAGAATCTTTATAAAACAAGAATAACATACAGTAAATAAACTCCAATACACTTCCTTAGAATAACAGCCTGTGCTGTAATCATGACCCTAAAGTTATAACATTCTAAATATTTTTAATAGGTCAATATATTTGAAACAGAACACAAAGTTGTCAAGAACTATTTGCACCCCTGGTGTTAGAAACAGCTGACCAGGTAATTTACCACTGTATACAAAGCATACACCTCTTCATGTTCCTCATGTTTTCATCCAAAATAGACCTATTATGTCCCATGACATGGTCACATGTTAAGGAAAACACCCATCTTTCTGTAAAAGGAGCCAGAAATAGCAATGTAAAATAATTATATTGAAAACTTTTCTAATTTCAACAATCTGCTTCTTGTTAGGAAAATGTCAAAATCTAATTTTATACATTGATTCACACATCTCCTTGAGTAAAATCATTTGAAATTATGGATTTTATGATAATCCACATGTTTATAAGCAAGGGTCCTAAGACGTTTTTAAATTCTCATTTCTCTGTTAGGGAATTTGTCTCATATGCGACCTGGATATTTTGCCCATAATTCCAGGAACTCTGCCTGGCTGGAGAGATGTTTGGAACTCATCTGCTCCAAAGGGAGGGGAAAGTTATGTGTCACTACATGAATAAGCTGACACGGCACCTTATGTACATAGGAGTAAGTCAAGGAAAGAGCTGTGGGAGCACTTCCCCTTACTTGAGTCACCTTCTATTTGGTCCTACTGAAACCTTTAGAGCCCTCTAAAATGTTGCTCTCCTGCGCGCTGATAGAGCAATGTCTTATTTAGTTGGTTCCCCAATATTTATCTATGTATGTGTTCTCAGCATTTTAAAGTGCCATGTAAGAGGCTCAAGAGTTAGTTTCTAAAGCCAGAGCATGAGGCCAAAGCCCACTGAAGTGTATGATAACAGCCAAGTTTCAGGCTGAGAGTATTCACATCCTTGCTCTTCAGAGCTCTAAACAAACTGAGACCCACACCTGGAATTCACTAGAGTTATCAGCTTGATTCCTTATGAAACTGAACTGGAAAGCACATTGGAATTTGAAGCCAAAATGGGCTGACGACCCTATACTTCCTCTTAAGTCGAAAGGTTGGGACCCAAGACTGAATCCCATGTGCAGAGCTGATGCTTACTCAGTCAGTTGTAAGGGAAACTGCACCTTCTGATATCCAGGGAGACACCTGTTGGTGGGGTGGGAGTGGGGTGGAGAGTAAGGCCCCATGTGGTCTGACCTTAAACTTTGCTGACTACTGTCAAGCAGGAACATGGATCAATGGATGATAATTCTTCCCTATCTCATCAATCAGATAGATCTCCTGCCATGGGGAGAAGCCAATAAGGTGGAAGGAAAGTTGGAGTTCTCAAGAGCGATTCTTTCAGGGCAGAATTTATTCTTCTTTGGAAACAGGACAGCAGAGCAGGACTAAAAGAGAAAGAGTGGACACTGGATGCTGACTGCTTAAGTTTCAATTCTCCTTCCATCACAAGTTGGTTGACTTTGGAAGGGTTCTTCTAACCTCTTTAAGCCTCAGTTTCTTTAAAAGTGACAAAAAGGATAATAATAGTGCTTTCTTTTTCATAGTGTGGTTGTATTTTCATAGTGTGGCTTGAAGAGGCAATGAGTTAGTTGACTTATGTGTAGCAAATTTTCATGTGTATCCCACAACTCTAAAATAAAAATAAAATAATGAAAAAATTTTAAAACAATGAAAGAACAGCAATGAGTTGAAGTCTTCAGCACAATGCATGGGCAACTAAGAATGCTGTGTATTCACTATTGTTAGTCACTTGATTCCTTCAGAGGAAGGACTTTAAAAAAATTTTTGTTTGTTTATTTTTTAGACCAATCGTATATTGAGTCAGTTTTCATTTCTGAAATATACCATTATTTTGGACACATTCCCTAATTGTTTGCAACTTTATTGAGGTATAGTTGGTCAACAAAGAACTGTACATATTTAATGTGTACAATTGGATATGCAAAGGGTTGGGGTTTGAAGGGAGCCTTCTTTGCTTATTTCTGCTTTGTTGCTTAAGTTTTCTGCTTTACACCCATGCTTCTTCACTTCAGTGAAGGTAAAGAGATAAAAGAAGCCAACTCTATTGCAACAGTATGATATAGGCCAAGATAAGCAACTTTCTGACACAGATCCATTCTTTCAAAAATTGAGTGCCCAATTTGTGTAGAGGGAATTGGGAGAGTCACATAACCTTATGTACCTAGTCAATGCCCCCTCCCCTGTAATTGGACCACATTCACCTAGATAACTGGTCTCTGGAAAAGACTTGATCATGCGTATCTCTTGTCTGAGACCAGTCCCACGGTGCAGATGAAGTTAAAGCTAAAAACTGTCGGCAAAGCTTGTTTTCTTGGTGGGCTGCTTCCCTCAGGAGCCCTCTGGTTGTCCAACAAGGAGCTGGCTTGAAATGCTCTCGTGAATTGGATCAAAGTCGAAAGATCAGGGTTCTTTGAATTATACGGAAGGAGACATCAGGAGAAATTATATGAATGAAGAATAGGAATATAATAATGAGGATAGATTTTTAAAATTGTATATGTCAGGTTGGTTTTGTTCAAAAGATTAATGCATGGCTCAGTTGTTTTTATTCTCTTTTACAAATAAGGAAAACATTTAAGATTATGAATTTGCCCTCTATGGAAAGCTTTGGCTACATCTCATTCATTTAGTAATGCCATGTTTTGTGGTAGTTTAGTAGCCTGGTGATGCAGTATTTTCTGGTGGATGCTCATCGCACGTTTTATTTCTTCTTACATCTAATATTTATACATGTTTTTTTTTTTTACTTGTAGTTTGTTTTAAATATGTTTTATTTTAATGGCATTATTTACTTATGGATCAACTATGCATTAGTGAGAAAACGTTGCCTGGATAATGTTAGCTTTTATAAACTTATTAAGATTTTCTTTCTGGTATAGTATATCAACAGTATTTGAGAGAATATTGCGGACAGATGAAAAGGAGATATGAGAACTGTTTTCCAAATACTCTTCAGCCCCATCCCAAAATATATATAAAATATGACATATGCTTGTACATATATAAAATACAACTACATATATACATATGCATATCTATATGCTTATGCATATGTGTTAATATAATTAATATTGTTCACATTTTTACTGACTTTATTTTTGATCGATGTTATTAGCAAAAACTGATATGTGTGTTAAGGTATCTAACATAACTTTGTGTTTATTTCTTTTTACGTTCTTTTCTCATATTGTATTTCTAACCATTTTTTATAGTTTGCTATGAAATTTTCAGTGTATAAAGACAACTTCATCATGGCTTAGATCATTGATATAAATTTTGTTTGAAATTTATATTGGCATTATCGCTTCTGGCTTTTGTTCTCTTTATATTTGTCAAATATATATATACGAAGGGGGAGAATCAGAAAGAGTGTGTATTTCTCGTGCCATCTTTAAGGCATGTCTTTTATAAGCAACATGTTACATTTTGTATTATGACCCAAATTAAATCTTTGATTTTTAAGTTGGGAGTGCACAATGGATACACTCTGATTTTGTTGTGTGAAGGTGGGACAGTGCAGTAAGTTAGGGTAGTCTGTGGTCAGAGAAGCCAGGATTTAGATCTTGAATCCACCTCTTACATATGTATGACCTCTGGAAAGTGATTTATTCTCTGTGAGTCCCTGTTAATTCATCTGTATAACTTAAGCAATAATATAGTTACTAAAATTGCTATAAAGAATTAATTAAAATATAACAGGAGCAGAGCATCTAACAGTAGCATGACACACAGTAGCCATGCAATAAATTGTCAGAATTTTATATAAAATAAGCATAATATAATTCTAATATAATACTTTATTATTATAGAAAGCCTAAAATAATATTTATAAAGCCTAATGTAATAATATTTTAGGCTTTCTGTTTGTCATTTCTTATACAATATTTGTATTTTCTCTTTTGATATATGGATTCTATTGTGCTTGCTTTTCTCTGCACTAATGATTTGAAAGGCAAATGTTTATTATTTATTAATAGTCATTTTTGAGTTTTTCAAAGACATTATTTGAATTATTTTCCTGTGACTATCAAAGCCAAAAATTACTTCTCCTTATATGATATGTACAACTTAGAATGTCCCTTTTGTGCAACTCTCCTAATGTTTATTCATATAACCTAAGCTTTCCACTGACAACTATTATGTAACCAGTTAGTACTTGCATCACATGTATTTTTAACATTAAAAGTAGCATTTGTTTGTTTTGTAACCATATACCTAGAGATAATTCTGTGTTTAATAAAATCCTTTGAAATTTATTGAAACTTATTGTCCACTCTTTATTCTACCTTGGTTAATGTCCCAAGGACTTTGAAAATAGTGAATTTGAACATAATATGTTCTATTGTTGTTGAATACAATGTTTTCTACATTTAAACTAAGGTCATGTTGGTTGATAGTATGTTTTATGTCTTTTATATCTATGCTGGTTTTATATTCAGTGGATCTATCAATTAATGAGAGTAACATGTTAAAAGACATTTGAATAATGAATTTGTCTCTTTCTCTCTTTAATTCGTTGCTTTTGCTCCTTGTATTTTAAAGCTCTGTTATTAGACAAGTCCACATACATTTAAAATTGTTTTATCTTTCTGGAGAACTGGATCTTTTATCAAATTCAGTTTTTAAAATTTTAAACATTTTAATACAAAGTCTAGATTTATCTGTGACAATTCTCCTGTGCTAAAGTGTATGCTCTCTAGTATATAGCCTGACTATTTCTTTGTGCTTATTCTTCACCTGATAAATATTTTCCCCATAATTTTACTTCCAACCTATCTGTGTCTTTATATTTAAAGTGCATCTCTGGCTGTTTTATCCAGTCTGACCCTCTTGCCTTTTAATTGAAGTAAATTTTAATTTAATGAAATGTAATATAATTATAACTATAATTCAAAATGTCATATAATTGTTGCTGTACTTGGATTTAATTCTGATGTCACTTCTCCTAGGCAACCTCCATTAATACGTCTTATGTTGCCAATGAAATCTTCTAATTTTCATTTACCTCTTATGCTTTTTTTCCTGTCAAGAATCACAGCCCTGTATGGCGTGTTGTCCAAATACCTAAAAGCAGTTCCCTCACATAGTTTGTTCAGTTTTCAGTAGGAGGATATAAAAAATTGCTAGACTTATCATTGCAGAGTATCACACACTATGTCACTTAAACAACAGAGACTTATTGTCTCACAGTTCTGGAGGCTGGAAGTTCACAATTAAGGTGTCGGCAGGGTTGTTTAATTTTGAGGGTTGTGAGGTAGGATCTGTTCCTTGCCTCTTTCCTAGCTTCTTGTAGTTCAGGCATTCCTTGGCTTGTAGATGGAAATGTCCCATGTATTCACATCGTTTCCCTTCTATGCCTATCTCTGTGCACATGCAATTTTCCTTATATAGGTGTAAGGTCAAAGTCATATTGGGTTAAGACCCGCCCTAATGACCTCATCTTAACTTGATCGTCTGCAAAGACTTCCTTTCCAAATGAGGTCACTTTCATGGGCCCTGAGGACTAAGACTTCAGCATCTTTTTAGGGAGAACCGTTCAACCTACAACACAAGGTAGTTCTAGTGGGATTTGCTCCATCATAGCTGGAATTGGAAGACACCCTTGAGTTTCTTTGACCAATGTCACTTTTCTGTGAATTTGCTCATCAAGTTCAATGTGGGAGTTGTTGGGTGGGTTGAGGAGAAGTGGAAGATGGAGAGGGTGTAAAGTTTGGGCTAAAGAAAGAAATTGAGAAAAAATTGAGATCATCCCGTGGAAAATATTTCCATTTTTCCAATTTTCTCTTGGGCCTGTGTTGTGGGCTATACCTACTACAGCTGTGGTGATCACTCACTCATTCATTCAAAAACAAAATAAAACATATATTGAGCACTGGAATGTGCCAAGCCTATGTCTAGCAGCTGGAGACATAGCTGTGAAGGAGATAAATATGGTCCTTGCCCACATGCCCTTGCCTTCATTTTAGTTGAAATTCAGGGTTCATCTATCTGCTTCATTTTGGGTTGAAGTGCATTTTTAAAAAACTAACCAGTGCAGACATTTTCATTGATCTTGTGGTCAAAATAAATCCAATGCAGGAAATGCTTAAAAAGGGATCACTTTATATTCATTCTTTTGTTCAGCAAATATTTTTGGACACACAAAGGAACTGAGTATATAGAGTCTAAAGGATTTGTTTCTGTGGGAAGAGATAAGTGTTTATCAGATAATAATTATAGCAAATACTTTTATAACAACTTTTTAATTGTTATTAAACAATGGCAGCCACTGTTCTAAGCCTTGTACCCCTATTAGCTCCTCTTGTCCTCCTAAAAAAGTAAGTGCCGCTATCACTTCCTTGATGAGATTAAATAACTTGCTCAAAGTCAGCAGCTAGTAAGTGGTAGAACCAGGATGTAACCCCCCTCATTGTGGCTTCAGAATCTATACCGTCAACCTGGTTCCTATTCTAATTACAAAATGCCTGTATAGCTTAGATTTTTTTATACCCCAAAGTCTCTGTTTTTATATTAATTTCCTTTCATTGTTCTCCGTAAAGATATGCAATTTGGGAAATGCGGTAGATATAAGGAAACAAACTCTTCCATATTTACAAACAATTCCCCCTGAAACTCTGCATGTTTAGAATAGCACAGAGGAAAGTGTTTCTTTGTAGAGTATGGCAGACATTATTGGTTATCTTGATAATATCCATGCTTTTATTTCTAACTTCCAACTGCCTACATAAATGGGTGATTTTTGGTATCCATCCTCCACTGCAAGGGGGAGGGTCTTGATTGATCTGCGTTGGTTATGGTAGTTTCATGCCCCTGGCCGTGTAATAGAAATGTGATAAAACTCTGGCTTAAAAGCCAGGAAGGAAGTGTGTTAGATATGACTGGAAAAGGTCTCCTTGCTTCTAAAAACAGATGCACGGGAAGAGAAATCCTCTTATTTTTCTGGAAGTTGTTAGCATCTACATGTGATATCTGGAACTTCAGCAGCCATCTTGTGACCATGAGTGGGATGTCAGAGGATGGTGTTGACAGATTAAGAAGAGAAAGATAGAAAGAGGGGAAAAACCTGGATCCCTGATGATATCTTTGAGTCATAGAATGAACTGATTTTGAAACCACTCTAACTTTTAGCTTCTTGTTCAATAAGAAGAGAACTAGATAAGTTGTCATTATTTAAGCAATTTAAAGTTAGGGTTCTGCTTATAATCCTGATTGAGACAAAGAGTGAAAAGCAAGAAGCCTTAAGAATTTTATTTTTTGTCTCATTTCCCTCCATTGCCTCCCAATAAAGAAGGAGGCTTCTGCTATCAGAATATGTTCGTCTTCTGCTTGTTACATTCAGTGCTGTATATTTTGGGAGAGAAAAGCAGACATGTACATCTTTAAAACATCTAAAGACCTTGATAAATGTCTAAATTCCTCAGCAGCATATTTCTGTGTTTGCAGATTCAGAGACGAGAGACTCTAATCACGGCTGCTAAATCCCCCTTTTAAAATTGAATTTAAAGTAATATTTAAGGCTGTGTATGCTGGCTACCAATTTCTTCCCATATTATTCCTGGGAGTTGCCCACCAATGACATGAGAGTCCTTCTTTGTAATAAGGTAGTTTTTGTTTTGTTTTGTTTTTTTAGCAGCTTATTAAGGCGGAGTCTAATATTAGCCTGCCATTCCATGAATAAAAGAATTGGATGTCTTTTTGCACAAGCTTGAAGATCTGGATGCATTTCTGCACTTTTCCTCTATGCTTTACAGAAACTTAAAATAGCATTTTTCTCCTTTTCCCTTCAACTTCATGCAACCACAGCAAAATGTGAGGTACTGGTTTGGGGCTTTGGAACCGACATATGTTATGTGCAATTTTATTTTCCATGCTTAAATGAAGTTAGTTCCTTCCTCTTTCATTTGAGATGTAAGAGGGGAAATGAATATTATTTTTATAAATATGACTTGGTGGTGTCCTGCCCAAGCCTGTCTGTGGGCATCGGGAAAGTGGAATGTTAGGGGTAAACAAAATATATGGAAAAAGGGTGTCCCGGGAAAGTATTTCAGTGATCACAGATAGACTACAGACTGCTGGAACTCACAAAACAAAGAAAGCAGACATTCCCTTCTGTAATATTATACAGCTTTGTCTATACTAAAAGGCAGGGACAGCAGGGAGTGGATGGGTGAGGTGGAGTGACAACTTGTTAGGGAAAGTTCTGATTTTGTGTCAGTCTGGGGATGCCAGAGAATGTTATGTATTTAATTTTGAGGGTGCAAGCTTACTAACTCTCCTGGGAATTGAGAATTGGGCTCTATTTCATTGTCTTTCTTTTTTTTTTTTTTTTACAATGGAGAAGAAAAGAGCTGAAAGAACTAGAAAGAGGTAAAAATAGAAGGAAGTGCAGAGAATCTTTCCCTGACCCTCTTCATACCACAGAGAAGTCCTCTAAGTAAGTCCTCAAAGTGGAGACCCAGAGCCAGGAAGTAAGTCCTCCAAGGTCACATGGTAACCGACAGCAGAAGAGGCACTGTAGCTGAGTGGTTTGATCGGAGCCCAACTCCGGGTCCCGGCCTTGTCAGTACCTGGCTCTATATGATTGTGGGTTTGTTTATAACCTTGCCGAGCCCCGCATTCCTCACCTCCACAAGGGAGGTCACCACACAGCGCCTTACTTGTCTTGCCATGAAGATTAGATTAATTAATACCTTTCAAGAGCTGAGTGCCTGGCAAATAGTACATGCTCAGTGAATTCAGCTTGAGTGAAGCCCAAACTCGGGAAAAGACTATGGCAAGCATGTCGCTGAGCTTATCCCACTCTTCCTCCCCCATTCTCATCCTTCCAAATGCCTGTTGACCGACTGTTGGGACAGTAGACAATCCTCCAAGGAGAAAGCATGGACTCGAGCCTTCAGGCTGGGAACCTCAGATGTGACGGAAATAGTAACAAATCAGTTTGTTTATTAAGTGTTTATGCAGCACCCTGGCATATGCCCCATCTTGTATTTTGTTAGATTTGAGTTTCCCGATGGGGCTGTCTCTTCTGTTGTTAGTTTCTTTTTCTCTCGTTTTAGCTCCTTTCTTCACAAGAAGAATGCAACTCGCCAGACATGGGCTTAAGTGGCGTGGGACTGGAGAAGGCCTGTGCTCAGGCGGGTAGATTTTAAGATCCATCTGCCTGCTAATGGACTTGGTGAAAAGACTAGGTAAGATATCTTTCATTTTTAGTAGAGGAGACAAAGATCAGATTGTGGGGAGGTGATGAGAGATTCCTCTATAAGCAGAGTTGGAGACTCCTATGTATCAGATATCTTGGACCTGGCAGTCTCCACAAATCCACAAGTATTTGCCTCCCTCTCTCCATCACAGCCTCTAAAAGGTTAGATAACAAAGGCAAGAGTCATGTCTCAGAAGGCGATCACGGCAAGAAAGCACAGCTGTTACCTGACTCTCCTATTAAGCCAGACCTCGGGTTTAGCTTGAGGCAAAAGCAAAAGGAGGTGAAGGAATTATCAGAGAGCAAGGCCTGGTGGAAATGCGATACTGTGAAGAGCTGTTGTCAGGCGGCAACTGCGCCATACGCCGTTTCATTAGCTCTCCGTGCTCCCCTGTGAGCAGTCTCTCTGGTGCTCATTTTGCAGATGGGCAAGAGGCCATGGTGTGTCCTGCACACTTGGCAACATATCCTGGTGGTTTCTGAAGCTGCTCACCCCTTCTGTCTTCAGGCGAAATCTAGGCTCTCGTGCAAAATTGCACAGCTCATGGGCCTGTCAGCTGCCGGGGCCTTAATCCCCACAGCCCAGTTTTCAGTACAAGTGTCAAAGGGAATGAAAAAGAAGAGATCCCTGGTTTGCTGGGCACAGCAGAGGAAACAGGCCTAGGCAGTGGAAGTGCCCAAGGTAGTCCAGGAGGGGACCAGAGGGCTTGAGAGGGAGGCGGGACTGGAACCAAAGACAAAGCCAACCCCTTCATCAATACGCCTGGGCTAGTCCTGACTCAGCTTCCTCTATATGTGGTGAAGGAAATTGGGACTTTGAACAGCTGGGAAGCTCTTCAAGATCCCATGTTGAAGGACGAGCTCAGCCCTCAGCCTCAAACCACCAAGGGGATCCATTGTGCTGCAGGCCAGAATTTGGCAGGAAGGGTTTGAGGCCCTGCTGTGTCTTGTGTTCAGGGACTCTCAGTCTGAAAGGAACGTTTTCTCTGTTGTCTGTGGTTTTTAGTTCCTTCCCCCTTTGAAAGTGGAGGGGAAAAAACAACCAATAATCTGTGGGTCTGGGAGTGTACTTGGTCTGGTGGGGCCAGAGTAAGCAGAATGAAATTAAGTTGTAGTAACGCTAATGGTTCCACCTTGTCTGAAAGGAGAGGACAGAGGACAGCCTAGAGGGTGGAAGCCAAGATGGGCGATTGGAGAAGTAATTTGTTCAACAAATAGTTATGGTTTCTTTCTAGATAGGACACGGCAGCAGGATACATAGAGCCTTCTTTTCCTTCTTACTCTTTTCTTCTGTCTTCTTTTATTTTCCTTTTTTTCTCCTTCATTGACTTTCTTAATAATAACATTAGGGCTTTATGTACTTGAGGCAACAAGTCAAATTAGATGGAGACATATAAAGAAAAAAAATGATCCTTCCACCCTTCCCCCTCCTGAGTAAACCAAAGTTAACAGATTGACAAGTAGCCTTCAATCATCTTTCTATCACCTAGAACTTTAAGACTTATTCTTGGTTTTTAGGAGCTGACCCCTCTTAGGGACAAGACCATGGCTGGGCCACTGTGGAAATGCTAGGGGTTTAGGGAAGAACCCAGGAAGACTGAATAAGATATAGAAGTTTTGAGGAGGGGGCTACTCCCGTAGGTGATGTTCCAAGATGCTGTTATTTAAAATCCTTCTTTGTCATAGAAGCCCAGAATTGAAAGGTCCTTAGAGATCAGTAGCCCAGACTCCCCCAAAAATAAACAGAATTGTCTTTTGGAGGGAGGCCCCTTATAGTAGAGGCTTCCCCTGCTAGGTAAATGTTCTAGGAACCCATTGGTATCAGTGTGCCAGCTAGCATTGTTGTGAGAGGCTGTGTTTGGCTTCAGTGAAAAAATTTTGGGGGAGATTCTTTCAGTGTGTTTGCCCATTTCATGATGGGTGATTGATGAGCATACCTGCCCACACCATGCTGAATGTTCAGCAGTTTTTGACCAAAAATGGCATGACCCCCATGCACCACCCTGCCTATTCACCCGATCTCATCCCGAACGACTTTTTTTTTTGTCTCCCTGGGTGAAAAAAGTCCTCAAAGGGAAACTTGTTCACCAAATTGGAAGAGGTGAAACCAAAAAAATGGCAAAGCACCTTTAAAAGGCATCAAAATTGACAAGTTCAAAACCTGTTTTGAGCAATGGAAAAAGT
Source organism: Tarsius wallacei (assembly GCA_963574415.1). NCBI lineage: Eukaryota > Metazoa > Chordata > Mammalia > Primates > Tarsiidae > Tarsius > Tarsius wallacei. The sequence continues at coordinate 40,156 of CAUYQG010283612.1, read as the reverse complement.
GCCTTGATGGGTATATTGCATCAAATGGAGAATACTTTGAAGGTGATTGAAGTTTAAACATGTGAGAATAAATACACAATTATTTAGAAATAAATTCTGGGTTTTTGGGGGGCCCCCTGTTATATTCACACTAATGGTTGCCCAGCATCCCTTGTTTGCTTCCAGGTCCAGAGAACTTGCTCCAAACTTGCTCATGAACAGACCACTTCCTTTCCCATTCCCTATCAACAGGCAAATTAAATGCTTTAAAACATTTTTTATATTTTATGTTTGTATGTTATAAAATTTGTATGCAATTGTTCTCTTACCCTTTGGTATAGTTTGAGCAGTCTGAGAGCAGGGATTGTGTTTTATTTATTTTTGTTGACCGATTGAATACATGACTAAAAAAAATTTCAAGAAACTAAAACCCAACTTGTCCCAGACCCTCTCATTTGAAGTCACAGGGTCAGGCATGGGAAACGATTAAAACCTGAACTTCTTCATGGGCTTCCTAGTTTCCACTTGACATGTTCATTTTCACATTTTTCCTGAGATCCTCCTTCCAGATGAGAAGGAGATTCCCCATTGTGTCCTTCAGTTATGTAAAGATTAATGCAGCAACTGTGGATATCACTATATACATTTCACTCAGGTGAAATACAATGGGTATGAAAAGTAAAGATTTTCCTGCATTTCTATAGTAAGGCCATTTTCTGCTGAGATCATAGAAAAATAAAAACTTGAGTCCTTCTTGTGGGTTTCTACTATTCACCTCCATGCTGGTATGACAGGGTAAGTGAGGTCTCTGGTTTGTAATAACAAACATAACAAAACACAAGACTATGTCTATGTTTGCTACAGAATTATCTTTAACACTGCAAAGTCAGATCACAACAGGGCGTAGCCCACAGAGTATGAACAAAAAGTTGTAGTGCAGATGTCACACAGTCTGTTGTTTTTGTTATAAAAGCATTTTCAGATTTATCAAGGCTTAAAAAACATATGTCATTTACCCTTTCATCTTTAAAAATGTTCTTGGTGACATACTCCAGAAAACTGAGAAATGAATGAAAATAAAAAACTTACAAATTAGGAAATAATATTATGTTAATGCCATTTCTAAAAGATCTAAAAATCGACCTTCCATACAACCTCGCAACCCCCCTACTGGGAATATACCCGGAAGAACTCAAATCACTCTATAAAAAAGATAACTGCACACGTATGTTTATTGCAGCATTGTTCACAATAGCAAGAACATGAAACCAACTGTGCTGCCCATCAAAAGAGGACTGGATTAAAAAAATGTGGTACATATACACGATGGAATATTACATAGCCATAAAGAAGAACAAAAATCATGAACTTCATTGCAATCTGGATGAACTTAGAGTCTATAATACTGAGTGATCTTTCACAGAAAGAAAGAACTGAGTATCACATGTTCTCACTCATAAGCGGACCTTGAACAACTATCGTAATACTATTAGAAAAGGATAGGCAGTAGCAGGAAACTGCAGGGGTATGGGGAGGCAAGATGACCGTAGTGGGAATCTGCATGGAAAAGGGGAGGCATACTTCATCAACAAGGGTACCTGCATAATGAACATTTGTATACCTACCCCTGAATTGTATCCCACATCTTTAAAATAAAAAAGTTAAAAAATAAAAAAATAAAAAGATTGAAAGAGAGCATATCACTAAAACACCTATAGATTTCATAAGGGTAATAAGGAACTATTATGAAAAGCATTAGACCAATATATTTTTAAAAATTAGAAAAAATGTGTAAATTCACTGAAAAACAGAATTTACCAAAACTTTTTTAAAAATTAGAAAAATCTGACAGTCCCTATGATGATTCAAGATACTTAATTTATTATCAAAATTCTTCCCAAAAAGAAAACTCCAGGGCTGGATCGTTCTTCTCTTGAATTTCATCAAATACTCCATAAAATTCTATCAGACACAACCCAAATGAAGATATAGGAACAGCTCATGAGTCCATGAAGAGATGTTGAATATAATTAGTCTTTGGGGAAATGGAAATCAACATTCCACAATGTGTACTACTTCATACACGTTAATTAAAAAGACTTAGTAGCAGCACCAAACACCCGCAAGTGCACATAACAACTGGAGCTTTCATATATTGCTTGTGTACCTCCCCTTTGGAAAACATTCTGGCTCTTTCTTATAAAGTTAAACATAAACTTACTCTATGACCCATCAATTTCACTCTTAGGAATTTTTACAAGAGAAAAGAAAACATACTTGTACAAGAAAATTTTAAGAAACTTAATAGTCCAAAGCTGGAAACAACCCAAATGTTCCTCAATGAGACATTAGATAAAATGCACTACAGTTTATTTATACAATGGAATACCACTCAGCAATAAAGAAGAGAAAAAAAACTACCATTAAATTGATGAATCACACAGACATCATGCTGACAGAAAGAAGCAAGATACAAAATGCAATTCCATTTTCATGAAGTTCAAGGACAGGCAAAACTACATCTATATTGATTTTCTTCTGTGGAGTTGGAGAACTGGTTGCAAAGGGGTAGAACAGGATGTGCTGGCCAACCAGCTCTCTTGGGAGAAAAAACTCTTTGATTTGTAGTGTTTGCTGAGTTCTTATCATGGCAGTTTTTAAGCACCAACATGGCATCACTGAACACAGATTTAGAAAGAGATGTGCAAAATTGTCTGGTAAGAGCAAGGGAAATCCTGGGTCATGCAAACATTCTTTACCTTGGCTGGGGAGGTAGTTATATTGGTGTATACATTTGCCAAAACTCATTGCACTGCATATTTCACTACATGTAAGTTGTTTTTCTCAGTAAACAAGAAAAGATTCGCAGTGCTATCCCCAGGATATAGGCATGTAAGAGATTGAAACACCCTCAAACCAAGGGAATACCCTTCTCTGTAAAATGGCAGATGGAAGACAGGTGACCAAGGGAGGGGTTGAAATTGGAACGTGTGGGTTTTGTCTACAGCACTTCAGCAGAGGGGACACCTTCCACTTGGTGCTTGTCCTGTTTATAACTCCTTGCTCCTCTCCCCATAGTGTATAAAACAACCCATCCTAAAAACAAAATCTGCCCCATATCCCATGCTGGATAGAGAGTCTGAGTTGAAGCTTGTGTTTCTCCCATCAGGCTGATAACTGGGACTATTATCTCTGGGTGTTATTCTTATTGCATCTTCTTTCTGTTCTCTGTGGGGGATTGCTTGTTTGTTTGTTTGTTTGTTTGTTTGTTTGTTTTCTCTCTGTGCATTTTTGTCTTAGTCTCTGAGTTTCAGGAGCGACAAATTATGTTTAGCTAGAAATCATTTATTCATTCTTAAAACTTTTCCTTAATGCCAACTTTGTTTTTGGACTGCTTTACAAGGCCATGTGCAGTTAATGCAAACCCTTTGAAGATGGTGTTAGTAACTCCAAGCAACTAAGAGCTCAGCAGCAAATAAGGAAATACTCATCCTTCACCAGATGATTCTGGAACCAAACCTAAATCCTGCTTCCATAGTGCAAGAGTCTGACTCCTCCCAAACTAATCTCCTCCATAGACGCCTCCAGTTGTGGGACAGATATCAGCCCTCCCTTATTAAGGGATTTGTTGCCGAGCATTATTTGGTATTTTATTTTATTTTGGGTTACAGGCTTCAAAGCCTCACCTCTTTTTTTTGTCTGTAAAACCCCCATTATCTCTCCATATAGATCTGTCATTGATATGGGTCTATAAATACACATGGCTTTGTTTATGTAGACACACAATATGTGCGCCCGATTGCTATCTTTGTGTGTGCACATCAAGCTTATATTTGGAGAAAACTTTGGAAAGCCAAATTTGATACAGTGCAGAAGCAGCTGGTGGTGTTGGAGAGAAAAAGCAACCGGTTACCAGTACAGAAAGCCTGGTTGAGCCATGGATCCTCCCAATGGCAAGTGTCCTCTGGAGATAGAAGGCTGAGGACGAAAAGGGGGAAGCAGGGGGAGAGAGAGACACACTCACCCACCCACCCACCCACACACATCTACAGAGAGAGAGGGAGAGGCACACACCCATTCAGTCCCTCTTTTGTTGGCTTTTTCTACCAGTAGGGACATGCTCAAAATCAAAAGTCTCAGTAAAGGGATCTCACAGCCTAGCTCTGCCAGACAGTTGTCTCCTGGCGCCTTCAGACTTAGCTGCCTGAGAGAGCCATTTGCTCCTAAGCAAAGCCTGAGGACTAAGGGGGGAAAAAAGAGAATCATTAAAATAAATTAGAGGGTGAATGGGGGATGGGAGATCATGCCTGGTCCTGCTCTTCAGCCTGAGGCTCCAAGGCTTGAAAGGACAGGGCCAGGCAGGATTATTCGCAGGAGACTGTCTCCTGCAAACCATGTCCCCCACCAACAGTGACGCTCAGCCGTCCTCCCTGGGCCACACTAGTGTCCTCGTGGCCTGTCACCCTCGGATCTGATACCTTTGCAAGTTAGCAGCAACCCCTGACAGTGTGCATATATTTTAAACATTTCTACATATTTTTTCCTCTGTCTTTCTTATTTTACAAGGCTTTTTATCTGTTTTTTTAAATAGATAAGTAAATCAGTGGTTCTCAGTGGAGGGTGATTGTGCCTCCCAAGGAGTACTTGGAAATTTCTGAAGCCATTTTCATTTGTCACAGTCAGGGGTGAGGGGAGATGTGTGTTACCAGCAACCAGGGCAGGGTTGACACATTAAATGCAGGATGCTCAGTTTTATTAAAATTTCAGATAAACGAAAGATGGTTTTTAGTATTAGAAGGTCCCCAGTATTATACAGGTCATAATTGTTCTAAAAAAAGTATTCATTGTTTATTTGAAATTCAATTCAGACTTAGTTTCCTATATTTTTACTTGCTACATGCTGCTAAACATCCTGCAATGTACAGAATAACATCCCCTAACCCCAACAAAGAATTATCCAGTCCAAAATATGAAGAATACTGAGATTGATGATCTACTCAGTAGGTGCTGGCAATATAGCACAGTTCAGATGGTAGTGAGTAGATGATTTTAAATTCTGAACATGTATACCAAATATGACATGTGTCAAATGAATGCATATCCCTCATGTGGTCACTAATATACATTTTTGTATATAAACGTTTCAACCCTAACTTGAGACCTTTCAGGAGTGAGGCCGTGCTTCCACATTTCTCCATAGAATGAGGTTGTAGGTGTTTGTAGTAGGCTTACTAATGATCCTCAAAAGTATCAAATCCTTATCCCTGGAACCTGTAAATGTTTACCTTGTTTGAAAAATGGGTCTCTGCCAATGTGACTGAATTAAGGATCCTGAGATGAGTAGATTATTTGGGATTATCCAATAGGCCCTAAATGCTATCATGAGAGTCCTTGTAAGATAGAGCCAGCCAGAGAGAGATATGATACACACAGAGGAGAAGGCAAAGACATGACAGCAGAGAGAGATAAGGAGATGCTGGCCTTGGTATTGGAATGATGCCACCACAAGCCAAGGAGTGCCAGCAGACACCAGGCACTGGAAAGGGCAAAGAAAGAATTTGACCCTGCTGACACCTTGATTTCAGCTCAGTGAAACTGATTTTGGACTTCTGACTTTCAGAATTGTGAGATGAGAAATTTCTATTGTTTTAAGCCACCAAGTTTATAGTGATATATTACAGCAGCCACAGGAACCTAATCTAGTGTTCTACAGAGAAGCAAAACCAGAGTCCACTCTGTCCAGGAGGGTGTGTGCTGGAGATGGAGCAAACATGACCTCCTAGGCTCCAAGAGTGGGAATTAGAGGCCTTGTGGATTTTGTTGCTGTTCATCCTTGTGTTCTAATGCAGGGATATTTCTAGTGATGGGTTTTGAACTTGCTTGGTCATGATCTGTAGTTGGGAAACAGTGACCCTTCAGATCTCTCTATGACTTTAATAAGATACTTATGCGTGTGTTCAGGCACTGTGAAGTCTACATCTAGAACCTTGGAAGAAAGTTGCCTAAATGCCTTCCTGCATCTGAGATTCAGCTCGGCTATGGCTGCTATGCTGATTATTGGGAGACAGAAGACTGTATACCACGTGATCTCACCATGGCTTAGGCCATGAGATTGGGGAAAATGAATTTTTGGGTCAGAGGCGATAATATCCTGTTTTGTGTAGTGTGTGTGTATTTTCTGGACGGTCAGTCGTTTAGGGTCCTTTAAAAATATCTTGTGAAGACATTGAGTCCCAGTGGATTTTTGCACATTTCTTTGAAAGCTTCTGGACATTTGACTGTGCTCTCGGGACGGGTGGCCAACAGCAGAAAAAGTACATTCTTCCAAATAAAAATTAGGAAAACATGTGAAAGTACCAGGAGTGATAAGAAGTTCTTATCTGTTGAGTAACTAGAAACATCCCGTGATCATTACTGGGGAACAAACAAATGGAGATGCTGTGATCAGTTCTGGGTCTACACCTCTGGATATAATCCCAACTCTTCTCTTGCCTGCCTTAGTCAAACCTGGGGCTTGGATGTTTTTCAAAACAGCCCACGGAAAGGCGATGGGCTTCACCAACTTGGTACTGGAAGATCCACAGTCATCTTTTTGTAATAGTAACTTCTGGAAAGAGATGCCAAATTTCCCACTTTACCAGAATGTCACAGAGGGGTTAGCTCTGGTGGTGAGGGGGAGGCAGGATGTGCAGATGTGAAGTGGTCAAGGTTCAGGCAGCTGGACCCGGCTGGGCCTGAATATTCCTCAAACAACATGAAGATGACCAGTGTCCAATGAGTGCTTAGCCTTACCTCTGAGGGACAGGATGCTTAGAAAAAAAGGCCTGCTTCAGATGACCTGTTGAAATCACTCACTGATTTGAAATCTAAACTCTGCTATCTACCAGCCTTCAAAAGTTGGACAAAATACAGTAAGCTTTTATAAGCCTCAGTTTTCTTAAATATATGATTGGAAGAATAATACCTACTTTACAGAATGGCAAAGATTATGTGAGAAAACATATTAGCAGTACTTAGCACAGGGCTTTGTATATGGGTAGTCCTCAAGAAGTAAGAGCTATTGTTAGATGTTTCATTCAGGCCACTGGGAGTGATCTGAAAGGAGGTGAGTGGTGGTTGCTGTGTTTTACCTGGCACTGAAGTCCAATATAAACAGGCTTTCCATATATATGCAATGCAATTCTTAATAATAGATGCTACCAGTTTTTCTAAATTGGTCTGACAATATGGAACACATTACCATGCCAAGCAGCTGTCCCTTGCTTCATTTATAGGACCCCACCTGTCACAAAAAATGCAAAACATGCTCCACAAATACCTAGGATTATGTCCTGTGTGTGTGTGTGTGTGTGTGTGTGTGTGCACACGCACACACATGCATGTGTTTAAAATATCTGGACCCTACCGTTTTATGTTAAAGGTAGCTAACACTTTAATCCCAAGTCTTCTACTTTATATGTCTTCAGCTTGAGTGAAAGAGAATGGTGAGCCGTACACAGTATACAGGTGAAAATAGTTATTTTATTTTATTTTCAGCATTCCATCCCTCATTCCCATGGAGGCCTTTTTATCCTGACATCCTAAACCAAGATGTGTTTCTGTGGCAGGGTCACTGTCTGAGGGGGTTCATATCTCATCTCTTACTGATGTGATTGCAATCAATGATTTCTCCTAGCTGGGGCTCTTTCGAATACACTCAGCTCCTCCCCCCGCCCACCATAACCTAGTGAAAGTTAAAAATAAATCCAGTCTTGCAGCTCTCTTCCTTTAGTGGTTCCCACTGCTTGAAAACAGGGGTTCTTAACCTCAAAAGGATATTGGCATTCTGAGTCTGATGACTCTTATACATAGAGGGCTGTCTTGTGCATTACAGGATGTGGAACGGTGTCCCCGGCCTCTACGCATTTATGCCAGTAGCGACTAAGATTTGTGACAATCAAAAGTGTCTCCAGATGCTACCTAATATCCTAGGGAGGGCAAAATCACCCATGGCTAAGGTAGCTTTCATCTTCTTAACTGGTTTGCAGGGCCCCACCTGCTTCCACCCCAACTCGCAGGCTTGTCTCTCAACACCACCCCTCACTCTGTGAGGCAGCCAAGTAGAAATCTTTTCAGGTCACTGAACATGAGTCTTTCACTTCTCTGTTCTCTCTGCCTGGAGTATCACAACCCTCTTTCCAACCCGGCTGTCACTCTTAGCCTCCTCCCCAATTCTGATTAGGGACCTTCATATTTTTCCTGCCGTGGCACATACTCACTTCCACTATAAATGCCTACATATTTTTCTGTGAATGCTCCCTTTTCAATGCCTTCCCACTGGCCTATAAGCAGTAGGAGGGCAGGGACTCTGTCTCTCATGCACAATGCCTGAGCATAGATGTTCAACAAGTAGTTATTGAATGTCCTACTTGAAAAATGACCTCTGAAAGAAAGGAATTTTTCCTTTGGAGCCCTTTAATTTGTGGAGACCAGAAGTAGTCCTCGCTGACCTGTTTTGTCCATACATAACAGGACCTTAATTATAGGATGGATGGACTGAATTTTGAGTTTTATTTCATCAATCCCCCTGACGATGCAAGTTTATGCTTGAGCACTCTGGGCGGACAATTGTCATTAGCTCTGAATGCATGATCATCAAAACATTGTTAAAGAGAAGAAAAGAGAACTTGGAGCCAGCAAGTCCCAGATTTGGCCTCTGAGCTCCTAGAAGGAACAGACCCAGTATAACCCAGAGTGGGATGAAAAGGCAACTCAGTGCAAAAATAGTTAATAAGAGAGCAGAGAGTATGAAAAGTTGCTGACAAAAATCAGGACTATTTCGTCTAAAAGAGAAGATGGAGAAGCAATCTGATAGTGGCACTTTAAAACTACCTGTAGCCTGGGGCCGTTGCAAACAATTCAGATGGATGGCCTGTTTGAGGAGAGTGGACAGGCCCAAACTTGTGTTGACTGAGAGAGGATTGCTTGTTAAAGGGATTTAAGTAGGCGCTTTCTAGGGTATAATTTCAACTGAGCTTTTGGAACAAATCTGAGAGTAAAAAGTTAAACAAACTTTGCTTAGGGACTGTCCCTAAATTTCCTGATAATAGGCTATTTACCATGGATTTAAGGTTGGGACATTGAAACATTGCAGGCCATCTGGTTTCTCCTCTTGGCTCCAGACAAGACAATATTTAAATTAATGCAGATGTTTACTGTTTCTTAAACACATACAAATGCACAACCCTGCCCTTGCACACAGTTTTACACACTAGTTCATGCTATTCCCCATCATACATCATGCTAGATGCTCTTTTTCTTGTAATGTCCATTTCACAATTTCTTAAAGTGTTATTTACATATCTGGTTGCCTTTATCTTGTTTAGATGGATTACAGAATGTTGGAAGAGAATTTGGTAGTCCCAGCTCAATGCCTGTTGTACAGAAGGTGAAACTGAGGCAGAGAGAAAATAAGTAACTTTTCCAAGGCTCAGAGAGATTTGGAATAACTGGGTCCCAGAAACAGTTCTTTTGTCAACTTCCGACAACCTTTCCTACATATGTATAATAAAGAACCAGCATACAGAATCAGAGGCTTCTAGAAAGTTAGATCAGAAAACAATTTGTGGAACATTTAGGATTCTTCAGGTGCAAGCAGCCTCTCTCAACCAAGGTTACATGCAAAAATTAATCCCTATAGAAAATTATTTAACCATATTTTCAATTCTCCCAAGAGTGGTATGTATCTAGCACCATTCTAGATACATAGAAGAGAAGTTAATTAATCACATACAGTGAATGTCTTAGGGCATTGGGGGATTCATTCTCCAGTGCAGAAGTTGACAAACATTTTTTGTAAATCTTTTCAGCTTTGTGGACCATATGGTCTCTGTTGCAATTACTCAACTTTGCCTTTGTAGCACAAAAGTAGCAATAGATTCTGTAAATGAATAAGTGTGGCTGTGCTTCGACAGAACTTTATATACTAAAATGGATGGTGACTAACTTTGGCCTGTAGGCCAATGTTTGCCCACTCCTGCTTCAGTGGGAGCCTGACTGAAGAGGGCTGAATGCAAGCAACAGAAATATACACATATTGACTGAAGAGGAAAGATTATTTAAGGGCTCATAGAATCACTCAGAAAGGAAAGGACTTTGGGAAGTCCCAGGGATCCATTTATAGTTTCCCCAAGCCTCCCCAGTGAAGAAAAATCAGTTAAGTCCTAAGAGGGATGTCCACTGGCCTAATTGAGCCACATGCTCACCACCTGATGGACAGACAGTCCCATCATGAAGACACAGCAGGTAGGACAGGTGACTCCCCACAGGAAAACTGAGGAGCTTTAGCAAGCAGGAAAAATGGATGTGAGTACCAGAAAGCAATATGTGCCTGCTACATACTTTTTCTGAATATAAAGGGACATGTTCTTTCTGGATGCTGGCATCAGAGCATTATAGAAAATGTAAGAAAACAAAACAACTCTCAACTCAGTTGTCATTTCAGCTACCCCAGGTCCTGAAGTCTCCAACACAAGAACTACAAAAAAGAGCCATGGAAAAGTCATGGAGAGTTTGTCCACATGGCAAGCAATCATACCCTGGCTTTTCAATCTTCAGGTTTAACCAAAACTAGACTCGAAGTTCCATGAAAGTAGAAACTAGGTCTAGTTTGCTCATCCTTGTAATGCCCAAGATCCAAGACAGTGTTAGACATGAATCCATTCATTCAGTCATTAGTTTGCCCATCTATTCATTTAACAAGCATACGAGAGCCTTTTCTCTACCAGGCACCATGTTGAGAACATCACTTGGATAGGATGACTTTGAAAGTACCTTAACAACATTTTGAATGGCTTTATACACAACTTGGATTGGTCCTAAAGATTTCTCTACATTTGTATCATGGAGAAGAGTGGGGTGAGCTGGAGAAATAGCTTTAGCAAAGGCAAGGAGAAAGGAATAAGCACATTCAAGAGCAGTTATTGAGAATTCTGGCCTCATAAGAGCTAGAAAATGCTATGTAGTGTAATGGGAAGAACATCAAGAGGCGTCCTGTGTCTTTAATCTTGACTTTTTGTCTCTTTTTTAACTGGGTGCCCTAAGGCAAGTTGCTAAACTCATCTCAGCTCCAGTTTCTTCATCTGTTAAATGGGTATAAAAACAATAATAACATCTATATCTTTATAGTGTGTGTGTGCGTGAATCAAATGAGAAAAGGCACTTGAAAGTGTGTATTTTGGAAACCAAAGCAATGGTATATATTTCATTTTTCTGGGTCTCTCCAACAGACAACTACTGAGTCTCTGGGAGTAAAGTCACAAAGCTATATATTTTTTGAAAGTCTTGTGATTATTCTGATATGCTGCCAGTTTTGAAAACTATACCTCCAAGTCACTAGAAAAAAAAGTCACTAGTGAGGTTGTTGGCAAAAAGTTGGAGAAAGATGGTAGAGGCCTAGTCCTGAGAATTTAGAGATGAAAGTGATGAGGTGAAGATTCCCAAAGATTCTATTCTTTCCCTCTCTTTAGATGTTTAATGGCAGCTCTAGGGTAAAGGCCTCATCATCTTATACTTATCGATTGAAATCCTGGCTTACAGTCTCTCTGTGTCTGTGTATCCCTTTGTTGCAGTTCTAGTTTCCCAGGAAATAGACTGGGGTGGCGAGGAGGGAGATTGCTGTAGAGGACACTCAAGATCAGCGTGTGTGGGGAGTGAAAAATAAAGCAAGCCGTGAGCAGAAGTAGAGCCACAGTGTGGTGAAACAGAGACTTCAGTTCCATGTGGTGTTCTGAGGGAGTGGGGAGGAGGTCACAACAGAGGCCTCCCACCCCATGTGGAACTCTGGGATTGGGAGAGGGGATCCTTCGATTACCTTACATCCAGGCAAGGGTACCAGGCACTGGGAAGAGGGTGGAACCTCAAATGAAGAATTCCCAAGGTCAGCTGGGTGCTCTCAGGGACCAATTACTCTCAGCAGCTGCAGGAGTTTGTGCTTCAGTCTTGAGAGAGGTAAAAGAGGAGGGTCTGGGCAGAAGAGAACAGGCCACACTGTAGCCTTGTTGAGCCTAAAACACTGATTTGCATATGCCCCTATTGTCTACCAAAGACTTTGACATTCAAAATTTAGCACAATCTATATCTGAATTATTCTTCCAGCCTGATTTTTTTTTTTCTTATATGTTCCTTTTGTTCCAGCAAGACTGGGCTACTGTTTTTTTTTCCTATGACTAACCTATACTTTTCCCTGCAACTTGGATCAGTTAAGCCCTTACCCCTTCTCACTATTTCTCACTACCCTCTGTGCGTGGAGTATATAGAGTATCTTAGCCAGAGGTGCTAGCAAATTACAAGGTTTTAACCAATTATGAAAACAGTAAAAATTTACTTAGAAGATAAACATGTCTAAATTACTAAGTCAAAATCCTACGAAAACAATCCAAAGGTTTCTGATACAAGAATTCAGGTCTTCTTTCAGCTTGATTTCCAATAAGCTCACACCTCCCCACCCACCGTTTTTAACAGATCTCTAGTTCAAGAATGCTAAGTCACACATGTATATGGTTTCAGCTATTCTTTAAAAAAGGAAAATTGCCAGACCATGACAAGAAAAGCAGACTTAGCAATTGATTTAAAGTTTAGGTATTATCCCAATTGGAAAAAGTATGACTTTGAACAAGTTTTCTCTTTGGTCTTGAATTTCCCCATTTCTTTTTTTGTTCTTTCTTTCTTTATTTATTTTTATATATATTTTGTTTTAAAGATATGGGGAACAATTCAGGACTAGGTACACAAGTAGACACTGTACAGGTAAAAGTTTGGGTCTCCCTTTGACCCCTGTTTGCCTGGTTTGAGATCAGATACCATTATTGATGTAATGTGTCCCTCCCCAGATCCTGGCAGTATCCCGCTACCGCCAATCCCTTTTGAGTTTGAGTTTCCCCATTTCTTTTTTTTTTTTTTTGAGTTGGAGTCTCACTCTGTCACCCAGGCTGCTGGAAGGCAGTGGCACACTCCCAGCCACCGCAGCCTCGACCTGCTGGGCTCTGGCGGTCCTTCTGCCTCAGCCTTCCAAGTAGCTGGAACTACAGGTATGTGCCACCATGCCTGGCTAATTTTTTTGATTTATTGTAGAGATGAGGTCTCACCAAGTTGGTCTCGAACCTGCGGGCCCAGGCAATTCACTCACCTCAGCCTCTCAAAGCGCGGGATTACAGGCTGAGCCACCGAGCCCAGCCGAGTTTCCCCATTTCTAATAGAAGGGGTTGATGATTACAAATTCCTTTCAGTCCTAACAGTGTATGATTATAAGAAAAGGAAAGAGGAAATGAAAACAGACCCCTCTCTATCTCTTCCCATTCTCCTTCCCTCTTACCCTACAGGATACAGTCTCATTGCACATCTTAACAAACAGTTCCTCAAATGAGCTTGAGCACTTTCCTTTTCCAAGTTCACTTTTTCTTAGACCGACTGATGTCTATGAGTTCTATGGGTGTCAGTTTATGTATCACTTTCTCTGAGAAACTCCCCCTGACCACTTGACTTAGGCTGGGAGTCCATGCTAGGTGTGCCCATAATATTTTGTACTTCTATCAGAGCATATATCTCACATTAAGCATCTGTCCATTTAATTACCTACATCCCCTATTCACACCCCATCAGACTGTAAGTTCTGAGAGAACAGGAATACATCATAGGAACTAAAAACCTGACACCTGGATTAATGAATTAATTGATGAACAAATGTAACACACACCAGTGAAGAAACAGTGCATGATCAAAGATCATTTGCTTCTGGTCCTAATTGAATTCAGATATTTATTCATCTTTTCCCCACTGTGGGACAGATGTTCACATCCAACCCATGAATCGTCAGTGAAAAAGGTCATTAACTACACCATGGGGAAAATGATGCTGACTACAGTTTTAACCTCCGTTGACTTTCCAAGAACTGCTTTAAGTACATTCTGTTTTCGAAGATCAGCCCCTTTCCTGCTTCCAAAAGCCCTGTCCTGGCCTGTCCAGCTCATCCCTGGCCCTGGTTGTAGGGGGGATATTGAGCCCTGCAGTTTCTGAGCCAGCCCTAGCAGAAAAGCAGAGATCGGAGAGGTTGGAGGAAGCAAGATTTGATATTCTTGGCCTCTGGATGCTCCCTGATTATTATTTTTTAATATCCTGAGAACAGATTGGGATGAAGCAGATTAGGGAAAAGTCATGAGATAGAAGCCACGACTGAGCTTCTCCCTGCTGCAGGCAGTCCCTTGGGGAAGGAAGCTGGACACATCCTTGGGTAAAACAGGGGAAAGCTTGGGTCTGCTGAGTGTGGGAGGAACCAAGCCAAATGCAGTCTATGAATCAGATTTTCCTGCTTCTCAGTCCGCCCCCTCTTATTCATGAAAACTGGGTTAAGTGACACGTAAGAAAGACCCAATCCCTAAAGGTAAGGTGACCCTGCCATGTCCCCTCCTGAGGCGTACATTAGTTCTCTTTCCACAGGGTCTTAGGATTCTATTCCAGAATCATGAAGGATCTTGCCTTTACTTCAGATTGGTCTATGATTAACTGTGAGAATCCCAAATCCAAGCTTCGAGCTTTTGGTAGCAGAGGTTGAAGCCTCAGCTGTGTCAATTCCTTATATTGAGGCACGAGGGGTGTTCCTGTCTTGGCCTCACAAGCCTTTGTGAGTGTAGAACATGAACACAGAGATGAAAGCACTGGGCACAGCCACTGACACAGAGAGGGCTCAGTCATTAATATGGGTGACCAGTGTCAGGGGTGACCAGGGACAGTCTTAGGTTATACCTGTTGTCCTTAGTAATCATGTCCATTTTCCCTAAAAAGTATTCCATTTGGATGATACCTTATATGGTTACCCTAGTTATGACTCAGAATTTAGTGGAACCTAATTTTGAATTGTTCGTTGGAGGGTTCCTCTGAAGCAATGGCATCTATTGCAGACATACTTCCCCAAGTGTACTCATTTTCTGTCTCCCTTCTCTCCTCCTTTTCTTAAGCCAAGGCAGTCTTACACACTTTCCCTGTGCATAAGTGATATAGGAATACTTCTACCCTGGGTTTATTATCAGGGTCTAACTAACTTTTATTTTTCTCTATATTTCTTTCTAAGAAAGTCATTTAGATCTTTTAAGAGAAAGTTCAGAACATTCCAGAGTACTTGGGGTTAGCAACTGATGGTGTGGCCCAAGAAGGAAAGGCACGACAAATCACAGGTTCTTGGAGAATCTCACATGGCATTTTACACATCATGATTCAGGCATGAATGGTTAATCAGCAACTGCTAAAGGGAGACATTCCCAAGTGAGGGACATCTATGTGCGTTGGTCGGCAAAACATTGAAAATGCCTATGGAGTCATGCGCCACATAACAAAATTCGTGTCAACAACTGACTACATAAATGATGGTAGTCCCATAAGATTATAATGAAACTGAAAAATTCCTCATAATATCGTATCCCTTGTGATGTCGTGCCGTGATGCCACAGTGCAACACATTACTCATGTGTTTTTGGTGATGTTAGTATAAACAAACCCACAGTGCTGCCAGCCACAAAAAAATTTCCCACATACAGATATGTACAGTACACACTACTTGACAATAAGAATAAACAACTGATACTGGCTTATGCATTTGTTATACGTTATTGCTTATCATTTTTTTAGAGTGCACTCTTATTTGTTTTTCAGAAAGCTAACTAAAACAAGCTCAGGCAGGTCCTTCAAAGGCCCTAAAGTAGGCATTGTTATCATGAGAGATGAGAGCTCCATGCATCTTGTTGCCCCTGAAGACCTTTCAGTGGGACAAGATGTAGAGGTGAAAGACAGTGATATTGAGGACCCTGGCCCTGTGTTGACCTAGGCTAATGTGTGTATTTGTGTCTTAGTTATTAACAAAAAGGTTTTAAAAGCAAATAAATAACGTTAAAGATAGAAAAAACCTTACAGAATAAATATATCAAAAAGAAAATATGCTCATTCTGTTAAACACAATGTGTGTTTAACCTGTGTTATTATAAAAGAGTCAAAAATTGAAAATATCAAAGGTTTATAAAGTTAAAAAAAAGTTGCAGTAAGCTGAGGTTAATTTATCATTGAAGAAAGAAAAATTAGTTTTTTACAAATGTAGCGTAGCCCAGATGTATACTGTTTAGGAAGTCTCACTCAGAGCAACTTCCAAGGCTGTAAGCTCCATTCATGGCATACAAGTATATCATTTTAAATCTTTTATACTGTATCTTTACTGTACCTTCTTATGTTTAGATATGATTGGATACAAAAATACTTTTTATTGGCTACAATTTCCAACAGTATTTAGTCTAGTAACGTTGTACAGGCTTGTAGCCTAGGAGTAATAGGTTGCACCTTACTGCCTAGGTGTGTAGTAGGCTATGCCATTGAGGTTGTGTAAGTCACTCTATGAAGTTCTCATAACAACAGAACGCCTAGCAACGCATTCCTCAGAACCATATCCCTGTCGTTAAGAAATGCATAAGTACATCTATCTGCTAGTTGACTCCCGTGTGCTCAAGAGGAATTTCGGTAGCAGATCGTGCTTTTATTATTTGAATAAAACCAAGAAACGGTTAGGTTGGACGAGAGAGCCAAATAATACGCTCTGATGAGAAGGTGATGTCATAACCACTATTGCGCCATTCTTGAATGTATTGCTTAGGGAAATAAAAGGTGATGTTCTAATGTCTGTTATTGGTTTTCCACACAGCGCTTTGTTTATAAACTCGGATGCTCTCATGTCCCATGTATACGCGATTCCGACAGAGTTTGGCATCTTCGCTTCTCATCATTTTTTACTTGATCTCAGTTTCACATTCCTCCTAATCTGGATGGGGTTTGCTTCTTAAGCAAATGTGGAGGGGAAGAGATCAGAAACCAAGAAGAACATAGGATTTGACACCGCCCGCCTGATCCAGGTCTTAAGAAACAGGAGACTGTATTGGTAGTTTCTGGAACAGGAAATGGATCTGTGCATTTGCCTGTCAGTGCAGTAGGAAACTTCTGCCTACCAGAGTGACAAGGAGCCACGTGGTACCTCTGGTTCAATTGGATTCGATATGCAGCAGTGCTCCCTGAATGCAGAGCTAATGACTGCAGACAGACAATCGTTGTAGATCAGGTGACTTCTCCAGGAGTCTATAACTTAGGGTGAATGAATAAGGACTCTTGGAGATGAGGGGCACAAGCTGGTAAAACAGCAAAGGAGAATCGAGGCCCTTTCCAAAGGTCTTCAGGTTGAACCTCTACAGTGTAAAAACGGCTCCAGAATTGCACGTGTAGCCAGGAACTGACCGAGTGGAAAAAAGAAGACGCCCACCTCAGTGTGCACAATACAAAGACTCAGTGCATGTGATCTCTGTCACAGAAAGTGCCAGAAAACCGCCCAGCAAAGACTTTTCCCTAACAGATGCATCCATTTCATTCATAGCCTTAACATGCAAAACTTAGTTTAAAATGGGTCAACTGGTCCTGCAAAGGCTCCTCTCCCTCTAAACAGGAATGAAGTCGCCCTTTCTTTGTCAGGTGACTCTATTCAATGCTCAGACCTACCAATAGGAAAGGGGATTACTATAATTTAATAATCCGCTGTGGGATTTCCTAATTCCCACTAGTTGGAAGTGTTTTCTGATAGATGATCTCTTCACTCAACTAATTGGAAAAATAGGAAAGGAGAACACATTATTTTATGGCTACCTACAATTTAGGAAAATGTAGTTTAAAATTGTGGTATCTTTTGTACTCCACATCTTTAAAATAAAATAAATTTTAAAAAGAAGTAATTGATCAAGCAAAAATAAACAAGTAAATAAATAAAAATAAAATTATGGTACCTCACTTCAGGTCATGCTTTGCCACTAACATGCTGTGTGACTTAGAGAAAGTCAGTTAACATCTCTGAAATTTAGTTTCCTCATTTACAAGAAAAACAAGACTGCCTACCTTATATGACTATTTTGAGAACTGAATATAAATAATATAAAAATAATTTGAAAAGTATAAAATGCATTTGAAAATGCAAACTAGAGTTATGATTTAAGGATAGCAAAGATGGGCTTATTATTGATTTAATCATTAGATTAAAAGTTATGCTTTTTGGCAATTTTAATAGTAAAGATATCCCCTGCAATTCTTTTTTTTACCAGGAAAAAAAAAGTGCTTCCAGGGCATTTTCTTCAACTCACATTCTATTTTGCAGACTCTTCGAGAATTACAAAAAGAAGTAACATTTCAGTTGTGGGATAAACATTTGACTCTAACTGGAAGGATAAATGTCTGTTTCCATTAGGTGATCCCAATTTCAAGGGCTTCATCTCAGCCATAAGCTATCATTCGCTACTTGGAAGGCAGAGGAACAAATTCTGACACAGGATGGAAACTCAAGAGGCTGGCCACTGACAAAGATTTTTTATTTTCAAAAACTATGGCAAGAATGAGATTGGCAAACAACAACCGTGCATGTACTTGTGTGTTTTTCAGTTTTACAACAGAAGTAAGTAATATTGATATGAAAGCAGTAATTAATTTTTAATTTCCCAATATAGTTTGAGAAAAATATGTCTGACTTCAGAGAAGGGGACACCAAGAACATTTGAAATGATAAAAAAGGAGAATGTATATAGTTTGAGTTTAATTACTGGCATTGGTGACTGTAGATTTTATTGGTTTCCTTTCACCCGTTTTCCTCCTTTCTAACAGAACTCGTGGTGGATTGGAAATTATATCCTTCTCCTCAAAGCCATATGTTTTATATCACAAGCATGGTGATCCCACAGCATCGCCAGCGATTGGTTTTGAGTGGACATGTGCCCCCACTTTTGGTTAGACACTGATATATGGAAGGAAGTCTTCTGGGAGGTTTGTGGAAAAGATCTCTTCATGTATTTCATGACGCAGCCTCTTGTTCTGCAGGATGGTGTCATGGCCGAAATGAGACCGCCATCTTGGGACCCTGGGAGGAGCGGGGAAATGGCAGATCAGGAAAGTCAAAAGACCCTTATGATAAAAATAAATAGGTCTTTCTAAAATTAGCTTCCCTCTGGAGTTCTTTTTGTATACTTTATAAATGTCCCTGTAACTTAAGCTAGTTGGAGTTGGGGGTTTCTGAAGTTGGCAACTGATGTTATTCTAGCTGATTCATTACCCATCTATGCTTAAAACTTGGTGCTGACACTGTCGTGGCATTGAAATGATGCTGAATGAATGTGAGACAAATAGCTGGGCTGTTGCCATGTAAAGAAACATTAACAAATCACAGTTGAACAAATTGCCAGCTGGATTAAATGCATTCTCTGTCCTTGGAATCATGCTAGGTTCTTGAGTTCAAGTCCAATTCCTGTTGCTGAGAGCCCTAGAGCTAGTATTCTCATAAGTTCAAGCATATAGCATTGTATTCTCACAAGCAGTTATGTATATACATATTGCTGTGTCATATTTTTTTCACAAAAGAACCTCTGTTTCTTTGTTTATCAAATCTTTTATCGGCAATGATGAACTTGCTTACATATATATTTTTCTCAACCCATTTAAAGTAAAAAAATGAATGTTTTAGAGTATTACAACTTGGATCAATTAGTACTTGCTAAATGGAGTATTATTATTCTCCATAAAGCACCTATTATGTACTAGGCATGATGCCAGTGGCTTTGGGGGATATAAAATTGAAAAGACATCCTTGTCTTCAAAGGGTTTACAATTTAAGAGAAGAGATATGTAAATAGATAATTACCATGTAAGTCAATTTGTACCATATCAACGGTCCAGATGAGAAACTCACATGGAGCAGAAGAAATGAAAAATCACTTCTGGTTGTTGTTATCAGGCAAGGAAGGCTTCATGGAGAGATGTGGAATTTGAGCTGCACTTTGAAAAACATGCAGGCTTCCAATAAGCTGTGGGGACCAAGGCAGGGGTACCAGGGATGCAAAGAGCAACATCATCTCAGGGTGGCAGAGGGAACCTGCAGGGTATGTTCCCTGAGGAGGCTGGTCAAATGCTGAAATGACCCAGAACTGGGAGGGAATGACTGAAATATCTGGATGACAGAAACCAGACTCCAAAATATCTTGACAGGCTGATATACTGAATCTAACATGATGAAAATGAACTGGGTTAAATATACCACTTTGCATTGGATTATTAAAGGGAGAAATGTTCCCAATCACAGCTGCTTATGTGAAAAAGACCCTGTGTTTCCGTAAGCTCCGTATGAATCAACAATATCATTGCCAACAAAGCAGAGGCACGCCTAGGTCATATTTCTCTCCAAAAATATAGAATGCCTTATCTCCCTGTTCAAAAGTGATCAGAATGTTCCGTATTAGTTTTCTGTTGCTGCCATAACAAAGTACCACAAACTTAGAGGTTTAAAACAACACAAAATTATTTTCTTGCAGTTCTGAAGGTTTCAAGTCCAGTACAGCTCTCACCGGATAAAATCCAGGTGTTGGCAGGCTGCATTGTTTTCTGGAGGCTCAATGGGAGAATTCATTTCCTGCTAGTTCTGGTTATTGGTGGAATTCTATTCCTTGGGCTTAAAGCACCAAAGTCCCCATTTTCTTTCTGGCTGTAAGCTGAGGGCCATTCCCAGCTTCTAGAAGATACCACATTCCTTGGCTCAGGGCCCTCTTTCTCCATCCTCACAGCAAGCAATGGTGGGTGGAGTCCTTCTCACATGATGTGTCTCTCTGACCTTCCTTCTGTCCTCACAGCTCTCTTTTTGCCACCAGGAAAGGTTTTCTGCTTTTAAGGGCTCATGTGATTAGATTGTGCCTGCCTAGATAATCCAGGATAATCACCTCCTCTCATGGTCTGTAACCTTAATTACGTCTGCAAAGTCCTTTTGCCGTATAAGGCAACATATTTACAGGTTCCAAGGATTAGGGCATGGACAACTTTGTGTGTGTGGGGGGGGGAGTGTATTATTCTCCCTACTGCATACTTTCCTCTCATCTGAGCTATTCTGCTCAGTGCTGAGCACCACCCTTTTAGCTGGACATTGAGAAACTGAGACAGATTCATGCGACAGTGATCACAGTGGTTAGAAAAGTTAAAACTGTATCACATAAGGTGTAGTTGAGAAAACTGAGAACATCTCCCCTGGATATTTGGGATTAAAGAGAAGCATAAGTGCTGTTTCAACTCATCTTAAAGCCTTGTCATATAAAATGGATTTCTTCCACGTGACACAGGATGTAGAGCAGAATCAAGAGGGGGGAAGAATAGACAAATTTTAGTTCAATATAGGGAATATGATTTTTAGTTTCTAAAAATGGCCCCAATGAACCACACCTCTTGGTGTTCATGCTCTTATGCAGCCCCCTTCTACACTGAGCTTGGGCTGGCCCGTGACTTGTTTTAACCAGTGGACTGCAACAGAAAGGACAATGCAGAACTTCTCGGTTCAGCCATTAGGAAGCCCTGGCAGCGTCTGTTCTCACACTTCTGCAAACCCTGAGCCATCGTGTCAGAAGTCCAACTACAATGCTGGGAAGACCATGTGGAAAGACCACGTGGAGAGGCCATGTGGCGAGGCCAGATGGAGAAGAGAGGACCTAAGAATATATGGAGAAGGAGAACATTCTTAATGTTCCAGTTGGGCCTTCGTTTGACTGCAACATCACGAGAGACCCCAAGGAAACCAGAGTACAGTCTGACTGAACCCAACTCGATTTACCAACTCACAAAATCAAGAGCTAAATAAATGGTGGTTGTTTTAAGCCACTAGGTTTTGGGGTGAATTGTTATGTACCAGCTAACTAAGGTACCCAGTCAGCTAATTGTATTCATGTGTTTGTTATGTATCCAAGAACATTTTGAGTTTCTTATCATATAAACCAGAGTTTGTTTTTCTTTACTTCTGACTGAAAAAAAAACCCATCACTGGCATTTACAAATCCTTTCAGCTGCCTGCCAGCATTTTCCTGGATGTGTTGTTTTTAGACATATGCCTATGTATAGTCCCTGTTCTTAGCCTGGTTATTTCCTTGATAACTCAAATGTGTGGAACACTCTTAGTCATTTTGCTGTCATATTTCATCTACCTTTAAGAAATAAAAAATTTAAAGTATATGTAAGCTGGGACATAGGTCAGTAATTAAAAGCAGATAGTTTAAAGGCTACGCTTGAAACAAGTGAAAATACATGAGTCAGTGAAAGAGAAGCAGGAAGACCAGAAATCTTCTTAGTCCATTTTGTGCTGCTGAAACAGAATACCTGGGACTGGGAAATTTATGAAGAACGTAGATTCATTCCTTGCAGTTCTGGAGACTGGGAAGTCAAGATTGAGGAGGTTGCATCTGGTAAGGGCCTTCTTGCTGTGTCATGACATAGTGGAAGGCAGAAAACAGAAGAAAGCCAGAGAGAGAAAGAGAGGCCAAACTCACAGCCTCAAACTTCTTTATAAAGCACATTAACCTATTCATTAGGGAAGAGCTGTCATGACTCAACACTGATTGGGGATTATTTTCAACGTGTGCTTTTTTTAAGATAAATTCAAACCATTGCCCTCCCCAAGGTTTCAATAAGCACAGTATTGCTGTAGAGGACACAGTGTTGCATATGACAGCAAAGGTGAGAACACTTCCTCCAAGAGAGCAGTAGGTTGGGCATGAGCATCAATCATCAGTCTAAGCAAACACGGGCATATTTGCATTTGGGATTGTATTATCATAGCTCTTCAAATGGACCTAAACCTGGTGTTTCTTTCTCTAAAATAACTACAAGCATACCTCATTTTACTAGACTTTGCTTTATTGAACTTCACAGATATTGTGTATTTTAAAAATTGAAGAATTGTGATGACCCTGCAGCAAACAAGTCTATTGGTCCCATTTTTCCAATAGTATGTGCTCACTTTGTGTCTGTGTGTCACATTTTGGTAGTTCTCACAATATTGTAAACATTGTTATTAATATTATTATTATGTCTGTTACGGTGATCTGTGATCAGTGATCTTTGATGTTACTACTGCAATTGTCTTGGGACACCACAGATTATACCCATGTAAGAAGATAAACTTAATCAGCGTTGTATGTGTTCTGACTTCTTCATAAGCCAGCCCCTTGTCTCTCTCCCTTTACTTAGGCCTCCCTATTGTCTGTGACACAATAATATTGAAATTAGGCCAATTGGTAACCACACAATGGCCTCTAAGTGTTCATGTGAAAGGCTGCACATTTCTCCCTAAAGCTAAGACAGGCCAAAAGGTAAGCCTCTTGTACCAAACAGCTAGACAAGGAATCATTCTTGGGAAATCAAGAGTGCTACTCCCGTAAGCACACGAACGATAAGAAAGTGAAGCAGGTTTATTGCTGATGTGAAGAAAGTTTTAGTGGTCTAGATAAGAATATTAAATCAGTCACAACATTCTCTTAAGCCAAAGCCTAATACATAGCAAGTCCTTAATTCTCTTTAATTCTGTGAAGGCTCAGAGAGGTAAGGATGCAGCAGAAGATAAGTTTGGAGCTAGTAGAGGTTGGTCCTGAGATCTAAGGAAAAGCCATCATTATAACATGAAAATACAAGGTAAAGCAGCAAGTACTGGTGCCGAGGCTGCCACCGGTCATCCAGAAGGCCTAGCTAAGACCCTTGATCAAGGTGGCCACACTAAACAACACATTTTCAACTTAGATGAACAGCTTTATATTAGAAGAAGATGTCATCCAGAACTTTCATAGCTAAAGATAAGTATTGGCTTATCTTGCCTGGCTTCAAAACTTCAAAGGACAGGCAAACTCTCTTGTTAGGGACTAATGCAGCTGGTGACTTGAAGTGAAAGCCCATGCTCACTGACCATTCCAAATATGTGCTAAATCTGCTCCGTATGTGTTCTATAAATTAAATGACAAAGCCTAGATGACAGCACGTCTATTTATATCATGATTTACTGAATATGTAAGCCCACTGTTGAGACCTACCACTCTGAAAAAAAGATTCCTTTTAAAATATTACGGCCTATTGACAGTGCACCTGGTCACCCAAGAGCTCTGATGGGGTTGTAAAAAAGATGAGTGTTCTTTTCATGTCTGCTAACACAACACACATTCTGCAGCTCATGAATTGGAAAGTATTTTTGACTTTCAAGACTTATTATTTTAAAAATATATTTTGTAAAGTAATAGCTGCCATAGATAATGATTCCTCTGATGTATCTAGGCAAAGTCAATTGAAACCCTTTTGGAAAGGATTCATGATTCTAGATTCCATTAAGAACATTTGTGATTCATGGGATGAGGTCAAAATAGCAACAAGAGTAGGAGTTTGGAACAAGTTTATCCTAACCTTCATGGAGGACTTCCCTGGAGGAGGTAACTACAGATGTAGTGAAACTAGCAAGACAATGAGAATTAGAAGGAGAGGCTAAAGATGGGACTGAATCGCTGCAATCTCAGAATAAAACTTGAGTGGACGAGGAACTGTTTCTTATGAGATGAGCAGAGGAAGTGGTTTGTTGTTGTTGTTGAGTTGGAGTCTCACTCTGTCACCCAGACCAGAGTGCAGTGGCTGCTCCCGGCCACCGCAGCCTCGACCCCGCTGGGCTCCAGTGATCCTTCTGCCTCAGCCTTCCAAGTAGCTGGAACTACAGGCGTGCACTACCACGCCCGGCTAGTTTTTGATTTATTGTAGAGATGAGGTCTCAAACCCGCGGGCTCAGGCAATCCCCTCACCTCGGCCTCCCAAAGCACGGGATTACAGGCTGAGCCACTGAGCCCAGCTGAAAGTGGTTTCTTGAGGTGGAATCTACTCTTGGTGAAGATGCTGTGAATATTGTTGAAATGACAAAGGACTCAGAATATCACACAACCTTAGTTGATAAAGCAGCAGCAGTTTTGAGAGGATTGACTCCAATTTTTAAAGAAGCTCTACTGTGAGCAAAACACTATCAAATAGCATCACGTGCTACAGAGAAATCTTTCATGAAATGAAGGGTTAAGCAATGAGACAAACTTTATCGTCTTGTTTTAAGAAATGCCCAGAGCCACCCTGACCTTTAGCAACCAGCATCCTTCCTTATCAGACAGCAGTCATCAGCATGGAGGCAAGACCCTACACCAGCAAAAAAAATGTATATATATTACAACTGTTTTCAAGATGATTGTTAGCAATTTTTAGCAATAAAGTATTTATAAATGAAGGTATGTACATTTTTTAGCAAGAAAGTATTTTTAATGAAGCTATGTACACTGTTTATTTAGACATAATGCTATTTCACACTTAATATAGTATCATATAAACATAACTATTTTATGCACTGAGAAGACAAAAAAATGTGTGACTTGCTTTATTGTGATATTTACTTCATTGTAGTGGTCTGGAACAAAATCCACCATGAG
This sequence comes from Tarsius wallacei, assembly GCA_963574415.1. NCBI lineage: Eukaryota > Metazoa > Chordata > Mammalia > Primates > Tarsiidae > Tarsius > Tarsius wallacei. Next base: position 14,840 of record CAUYQG010283612.1, on the reverse strand, counting down.
CTGTACATGAAACTATAAACTTTGCAGTGACACTTTCTAAAAAATGCAATTTTGAATGTAGCTATTTCAACCTTTGTGGAAAGCAGCATGGCGATTTCTCAAAGAACTAAAAGTTTAGCTTCCAGGTGATCCAGCAATCCCTCTTCTGCAAATATATTCAGTGGAACATACATAGCTCTACCAAAAAGATGTCTGCACATGTATGTTTGTGAAGCACTATTCATAACAGCAAAATCGTGGAACCAACCCAGATGTCCACTGAAAGTGGACTGGATAAAGAAAATGTGGTACATATACATAATGGAATACTATGCAGCCACAAAGAAGAACAAAATCATGTCCTTTGCAGCAACATGGAAGTAGCTGGAGACCACCATTCTAAGTGAACCATCACAAGAACAAAAAGAGTGAATACTGCATGTTCTTACTCAGAAACAGACCTTAAACATTGGGCATGCGAGCATAAAGACAGGAGCAACCAACGCTGACACTTCTATAGGAGGAAGGGAGGGAGAAGGAATAAGAGACACATAACCACCCACCAGATATCATGTTCACTACCAGAGGGAGAGAGAAGCCCAGACCTCACCTTCATGAAATTTACTTATACAGCAAATCCTCACATGTACCTTACAACTCTAAAATAAATGAAAAATACTTTTTAAAAAGAAACGCAATTCAATTTTAAATTAAAATCTCTAAAGTTTTGACATCTGAAAGAAGGGAAAGTCATAGGGACAACATAGTATTAATAATGACTATTTTTGAGAGTACTTTTCATGTGCTGAGACCTGTGTGGAGTAATTTATACATGTCATATCTTTTAAAGCTGACAACAATCTTATAAGTTAGGTACTATTATTTTTCTTATTATACAGATAAGAAGATCACCTGGAAGTAAATGCTTATTATTTTTTAAATGACAAATAAAAATTGTATGTATTTATGGTGTGTAACATGACGTTTTGAAATATGTATACATTGGAGAGTGGTAAATCAAGCTAATTAACATATCCATTACCTTACAGACTCATCATTATTTTAGTGGTGAGATGGCGTATCTAATTGTACTTTTCAGGGGCTTTTTAAAGAACAGTTTTAGAATCATTTTGCTTAGAAAAACTCAAATAATATGAAAAATATGGTGACAATCTATTTGGAATGGGGGAAGAAGACTCCAAGTTGAAAAAAAACTGTTGTTATCAAATAGCAAAATTAAATATTGTGAAAAGACAGGTGAATAACTGCTTGAGAGCACAAATCTTTATCCTACAATGTTTGGTAAATGCATGAACTTTAGACACTCTTTCATTGAGTTTTTTGTTTGTTTATTTATAATGAAGATGTGTGTGAACAAATGAGACGAAATCCGTGGTGTGGGAAAGTAGTGGGGAAACTGTAACTGAAAGAAAGAGATAATTCTCAGTTATCTAAGCACACTGCCATCTGACTTCCAAGAATATCCTCTAAGGCCTTGGAAAGGTGCTGTACCGGCTATCCTTTATGCAGTCAGAAACTATTCCAGATGCAGTTAAATCCTCTATTTCATCTATTCTTCACAAGCATCCTGCAAGATGGGGAAGATCATTTTTACAAATAAACCAAAAGAGCACTGAGAGGTTAAGTTTCATATTAAAATTCTTACTGGTTGAATGAGGTGGAGCTGGCATTATAGTCAATATTTTCCTGATTTTGGACATTTCATAGCATCCTTCTACCAGGAAGCTAATAGGAGGTACCAGTTTGTCACAATGGCAGGGGAGAAAGAAAGTGAGCTTCATATTACTCTCAGGACTCCAAAACCTGAAGGACCTTCAATCACAGGCAGCTGATGATCTGTACCTTCCAAGAACAAGAGCGCAGTCTCAAGCGGGCTCAAGTCACAGCTCTGCCACCATTTTCACGATGAGTGAAACAAAGCATTGAATAAGACAACCTCTTAGAACTTTAGATACAAAATATTAGGTGTGAAGAGAAATTAAGTCTCTTCTAGTTGACGATATTAATTTACATTGTCACTATCAAAGGAAGCAACGTGGCAGTATACTAGGCTCATAAAAAAACAAAAAAACCTGCATCAGTTTCTCCTATGGAACTTCCAAAGTGTCTTACACAAAGATGTTTATTACAATGTTAATTTTAAGAGTGAGAAACTGGAGACAATAATCAGCAAATATATTTTCTTTTGACAGACTTCTTGGTTATATCTCTTTAATAAAATATTATGCAGCATTTAGAGTTATGCTTCTAGGAATACTCATTACATTGCTAAGTTATTATTTTAAAAGGATAATAATAATAATATATAAGAAACTATGACAGCCAACTAAAATTTCATGACAAAAGAAAGACCCAAGCATAGTGCCCCGAGTCATAATTAGCATTTTGATGTGTTTCACCAATCTTTTTTCTTTCTACTTTTTAATACTTTATCTAAAATTATTTGAATTCAATCAGTCCATGAGCAATGACTCCTATCTCTTGACTTGTCTTAATCAAGAGTGTTGCAAAATCTCAGGTTTGTTCACAGTCCTGTCTTTTGAGTACTGTGAACAAAAAGAACTCATCACATTTTTCTCTGCTTCTGGCCCTTTCTTGTTCAATGTTCTTGATGCCAGTGGGTCATGTCTAATTTTGGTTGCTTCTGGCACTCACCAATGGAAAATAAATGATCAAGCCAAGCATATTTTTATTTACATTTCCTAAACTATCATCTTTAGAAATATCTGATTGAGGTTGACTTCTCTGGAGTAGAAATGTGCCCTTCCTTCAGCTTCACCTTCAGCTTCACCTTCAGCTTCTGTGGAGTAGAAAAAGTGCCCTTCCTTCACGCTGATTTTTTTCTCTCTAGCTCCTAGGCCCAGGACCTTGGAACTTAGGGAAAGGGATTGATAGGTAAGAGGGACAATATGGCACTTTTCCTGTGGGCCTACACAGCAACACAACAAGCTGAACCAGTTGGGGAATCTCTCTAACAGTTTAGAAATAGTTTGCTCTCCAGTGATTATTTTTTAGTTCTCTCGTCTGTATCTTTAGACTCTTGCCACCCAAAGTGTATGGTGTAGATCAGCAGTTTCATCAAAACTTGTGAGCTTGTTGAAAGTGCACAAGTTTAGTCCACCCCAGACCTACTAAATCAGAGTCTATGGGTGATTTCTATGCACCTTAATATTTGTGAAATACTATCTTAGACCATGTTGCTCCAAGTCTTTTCCCTCCATTTTTAAGGGACAAAGCATGTTTCAAAATTGGATTCTAGACAAACTCTCTTTGCATTCCACTCCACCTCTAAGCTGTATATCATCTTGATTCAATTAGTGGCTTTATTATTGCATTGATTCTCAACTCATATTCCTTGTAAGCTACAGGGACAGACAGACTTGAATGTATATCACAGCTCTGAACTAGGTGTGTGGCCTTGGACAAGTTACTTACTTAACCTTGCCAAGCGTCATTCTTAGGAGAGACAGAAGCAAAGGGAACTTAAAAACTGAGCCACTGAAATTTTGTCATTCTTATCCTTCCAAGATAAAACTCTTATGTCATTATCTTATAAATTATTGCACCAGTTGAGTGAGGGCTCAATTACCAGCACAGCTACATAATGCTAGTAAGGATATCATGAATGGCCACCAGTTTAGTTCCTCAGTACACCTTAGCTGTTTACCTTCATCTTCCAACTGTGTTGATAGGTGAGTTCACACTGTGTCAACTATGTCCTCAGCAATTCGTGAGCTCCTAAAGAAGACACCAAGTAAAGATAAGAAAACTAGAGGTACTGCCTCCAAGGATGGACTTTATTTCTCTCTCTCTTTCTTTCTTTCTACTTTGACTTTATCTCTCCCATCACAAGGACAGGTAACAGAAAGTGCTGCCTCCTTCAGGATAGATTGATTTTACATAATAAGATTACATGCCCTCAAAGCTTATCCCAGGAACCCAGTAATCACATACACCTGGTGGAAGGAGGAGTGGGGAGGAGCCCAGTTGGTAAGGCTCTATGAGATCACAAACCTAAGCATCTCTGAATAAGGTGGACAGCTGAGGACATTCAGGCCTGCTTTATGAGAGTTAGACTGTGATTTCATTTTCTGTTCTGCATTCTTTTGCCTTTATAGGCTTTTACTTGACTGAACATCTAAGACTTCACATTTATACTTAATGTCCTAACCTATCCAACTCTCTCTAGACGTTGAATATGGCCACTAATCCTGATTTAGTGGAAACCAAATGTGAAAAAGAAAAAAAAATCTATTTCAGAACAAGTTTAAGAGAAGCAGATGAGAAATACACACATGGCCTTATGGAAATTGGAACTGACAACCAATTCCTGATCAAAACCTCAAGCGCCAATGCCATAAGAGATAAGATAGACAAGTGGGACCTCATCAAGCTGAAAAGCTTCTGCAAAGCCAAAGAAACCACCAAGAGAGCAGGGAGACAACCCACAGACTGGGAAAAAATATTCGCCAAGTGTATGTCTGACAAAGGTCTAACATCTAGGATCTACAAGGAACTCAAATGTGCTGAAAAGAAAAAAACAACCCCATTACAAAGTGGGCAAAATATATGAATTAGACAGCTCTCAAAAGAAGACATACGAGCAGCCAACAGATACATAAAAAAATGCTTGGCCTCACTAGTCATTAAAGAAATGCAAATTAAAACTACACTGAGATACCATCTAACTCCAGTCAGGATGGCTATTATCAATAACAAAAAACAACAGACGCTGGAGAGGATGTAGCAAAAAGGGAACACTTCTACACTGTTGGTAGGAGTGCAAACTAGTTCAGCCTCTGTGGAAAACAGTGTGGTGATTCCTTAAAGATCTAAAAATTGACCTTCCATATGACCCCGCAATCCCCCTACTGGGAATATACCCAGAAGAATTCAAATCACTCTATAAAAAAGATATCTGCACATGTATGTTTATCGCAGCATTGTTCACAGTAGCAAGAGCATGGAACCAAGTGTGCTGCCCAGCAAAAGAGGACAGGATTAAAAAAATTTGTTACATATACATGATGGAATATTACACAGTCATAAAGAAGAACAAGATCATGAACTTCACAGCAACCTGGATGGTCTTAGAGTCTATAATACTGAGAGATCTTTCACAGAAACAAAGAACTGAGTATCACATGTTCTCACTCATAAGCAGACCTTGAACAATTGGCAGTAGTGGGAAACCGCCAGGAGGGTAATGGGGGAGGGGGATTGGCAGTAGTGGGAATCTGCCTGGGGAAAGGGTGGCACACCTCATCAACAAGAGTACCTGCATAATGAACATTTGTATACCTAACCCTGAATTGTATCCCTCATCTTTAAAATAAAAAAATTAAAAGAAAAAAGGAAATACACACATGTACACAGCTACCTATGCTCATGCAGATCACACACATGCACACACACGCACATACACACACTCACACCTGTCTGCCAACAGGTAGCCCTGACCATTGCTGGGAGTATTTACTTCCGTACCATGGTTCTCCTCTCTCTGCCTCCATAGGCTCCTTCTCCTAATCATCTTACAGGAGTTACTGCAAAAACTCTTGATGAGTGGAAATCGTTCCAGAGAAAATGAACTTTCTGGGACAATCCATTGAAGTGCAGGACTCCTTCTGAGATAATTTAGGTCTCTCCAATAGAGAAAAATATCCTAATGAAGCAGCCACTAAGCTTAGATTACTCTTGAAAGAAGAAAGGGAAGATAATTTGTTTTGACCAATTATTCTGTATTAATTGTTTTACATGCCACATCTCCCTTAATCACAGCAACCTTAAGAAAGTAGATACTATTACTCTTATCTTATGAATAATGCAGGGGGCCCAGGGTTACACATACTACAGAATAAATTCAAATCAAGGGTTTATTTATTTGTCTATCTATTTACTTATTTGTTAGAGTTGTCAGGGTTTTGATTGACAACCTTAGTCTGTCTTCTGTTGCATGGACACTGCCTCAGAAGCATGTCCAAATAGGGCAGACTCTGATTCCAAAAAAGCATGTTCAGACTAGTCTCTTGGGTCTCCATCTGATATGGAACTTTGGGAGTTTTTTTTTTCTCATTTCCTTGAGAAGACTGTAGCTATGTAGGCTGTGTATCTATCCCTCCTCAACTCATTTTGTGATTCTAGCATGACTTTTGGAAGGTTATAATCCTTTTCCATACATATAAAACACAAAGAAAAGAGCCAAGAGTGGATCGCTCAACTCGGAAATTTATTCTTTCTGTTGTTGGTTAAAAGATGTGGCTTCTGTGTATTGTTGGATGCAAAGTCTGGGGCCAAGACCCAGGTCTCTACTACTGATACTGAGATTTGTCCCACTGTCCCATACTGTAGCTTCACAGTAATGAATAAAGACGATGACAGCTAGTAAAATAATGGGGACATCAGTACAAGCTTTTGTCATTGAGAGAAAAGTAATATGAAAACTGTAATCTTTAATTCATTGAATTCGTGAACAATGAATGAGAAGTCTGTAAAGGAAAAGGCAGCAAAGGTACCGTAAGGAAGGTTTCAGAAGAAAGAGTGAACAACAACAACAAAAACCTTTGATGTATGAGAAGAGGTTTCAGAATGAAAAGATCTGGACACAAGTCCAATCGACTGAGTGGTCTTGACCAAGTCACATTGCCTCTTGAGGCCTTGGTTTTTACATGGAAAATAAGGTGGTGGTGCGGAGAGGGAAACTCATGAGCTCTAAGATCCTTTCTGCCCTAAAATATTGTGTTCCATAGCCGTGCAGCAAGAAGCAGTTAAACACTGGACTCTTTCGCAGAAGAGCCTTGGGGTATTTTGTTCATTAAGGAGATTAGCTGTCCATTTGCAGGGATGTCTCTCCAATGAGGTAGGGACAGAATGGCCCAACACAGTTTTAGTTTTGATTCACTTTATGAAGTACGTATCCAATTCCTTGGCAAGTTAAGCCAAACACGTCTTCTCATGTGTTTTAGGAATCAAGGCATTTGGCTGAGACTGAGAGCAAATGCCTCTTATTAATGTGTGACAAATCCATATGGAGAAAAACACTGCTTCTTCTTTCCCATATGGCACAGCTGAGCAAGGCTGGCTTTTCTGGCCTTGAAATGGTTCCATGGACCAGGTGGGTGGTTTATTTCACAGGCTGGTGACAATCCAGTGTGTCTCTCCCATGGAGAGGGGAAGGGGCGAGAATTCTTCTGTTACAGCTCTGAGCTGTCAGCAAGGCTATGACATGGGCTATTGGCCCTCTTACCAAAAGAAAGGGGAAGGGAATCACTATGAGGAAGAAGGACAGGAACTTTCAAACCAGCTTGGGTCCTGTGTTGAACTTTCTTTGAATCCCAAGATTTTTGAATCTCATAAGGATGGATCAGTTTTCTCCCTGGAGAACCCTCAAACCACTCCACACCCTAGTCTCAATGTAGTAAGTCAGATGCAGGCTCCGGGGGGTGGGGGGGGGAGGAAGAGCAAGGGGGAGGCAGTTCTCTAACCCATCTTCAGTCTACAGTTCCAAAGGATTACAACCCAGTGGCTTCTCGTTTTAACTTGGTTTTGGCCCTTTGCAAGACATGATGAATTAGATGTTTCCCCTCCAAGATTTATGGTACAGATTTTTAAAAGCATAGAAAAATTGCACTAACTAAATATGAAAAATAACCAAAACTATAGCACTAACAAAAATCTATATCAATCTGGACCTCGAAAATTATTCTACCTCTTTAGAAGAGCAAGAAGTTTTTCTGGAAAGAAATATGTCATCTCCTCTGCACTCCAGTTTAAGTTGATGTGAACTAAAGAGACAGTGACTTACATAATCCCTGCAACTTGGGGTTACAAAACTCAGCTCTTATTTTTCATTAATAATCTCCTCAAATTAAGTTTTTGATTCTTCATTTTTGCTGTGCTATGAATGAGTAACTGCTTTAATAAATATGTATTAATATACTCATCATATGTCATATAACCAAAATTAAATAAATATGCATATTTCCCACCAATGTGTAATTTTCCATCATACACGATTAGACATATACTTTAAAGGTTTGCTGACAATAAAAGGCAGTTAAGTGACAAAATGTCAGATTTGGAGGAAAATGCCAAAGGTCCTATTTTAATCTAGAAAATCAGAACCAGGTCAATTATGAAAATGAGTTTGGAAAAACATAAACATTCATGCACACACACATACACATATATTTTGGTTTCCTGGAAATGATGATGGTAGACATGAACTTTCATATTAAACATTAGAGAGGACTTCTTAACCCTGGGAGTTATTTAGTTGACTAGTCAAAGGAAATCATATTCTTTCTTAAATATGTTCATAGACTCTATAAATTCTAAAAATCCAATATTTTAATTGAAGATCATTTAGTACATCGGAGAAACTCTCCTGTAAAGTTTCTATATCAAAAATTAATGCATTCCTTCCTTTTTAAAAATATTAGTAATTTTTAATTGTTAGTGTTAAGAACCTGACATGAGTGTACACTGGTCATATTCATTCACCTATTTATTCAACAGATGTTTAATGAGTACCTGTTGTGTGCTAGCCTGTGAACAATATGGGTGCTATTCCTACTGCTGAAGCCTTTTCAGCCGTATTTAATTAACTCCAAAGATGCATGACCCATTTGATGGTAGTGGTGGTAGATTGGTCTCTTTCTCTCTCTTTCTCTCTCTTTCTCTCTCTCTCTCTCTTTCTCTCTCTCTTTCCAGGTCTTGTTCTGTTGCCCAGGCTGAAGTGCCATGGCATAATCACAGCTCACCACAGCCTCGACCTCAGTTTACCCCCAGACATGTTCCAGTGTCATACAATTGCAATCACTAGAAAATTCTTCCTTATATTTCACCAACATCTATAACCTTCATTTGTGTCCCTCTGGAGCCATGTAGGTTATCTACTTTGATCATGAGATACATTTTCAAACTGTTGAGATTACTTGTTATAGCCCTTATAATTCTCTTGCTTTCAATTTAAACATACTAAGTTATTTGAGACTGTGTTATTGCAGAAGTGATTGAATGAATGAGGAGTGTAAGAGTGAATTGAAAAACTAGAAGATATCAACAAGTTGATGAGATAATTTATATCAATATTTATTTGTCACATACTATATATCCATAGTGCACCAGGTTCTGATTATTTATATTAAACTCCAACATCCTAGTTGTTACACTCCAAAGGGCTCTTTTTAGCTCAAAGTAGAATGGGTCTACCATCACTTACTATGCTTTGTTGGAGACAGTGATATTACCGAGGGAAAAACGTCAGGAAAAGGAGTTAACCTCACAATGGCCTTCTCAAACTTGTGACTCCACAACTAGTTCCAGTTCTACAAAGGTGCTCAAGACTCTTAATTTGGAAGCCACAAGAGGGCACTAGACTATTGCATGGACCTAGCTCTACTTAGCACCCAGAGCACAAAGCAAGGGTCAGTACTGGTATTACACTGACTCTGTAATAGCAGATGGTTGCATCAGTTGTATGTTTTAAGCCTGTGTCTAAGACATGGATTGTGTGCAAAGTTATTGACTATGGAACATATGTTCAGATGCTTAGCTTGGGTTAGTCTAAGTAGAATTCATATGCAATTTGAAAAAAAAAGAGAAAAGAATAAGGTTCAGTCCCAAAGTTCTAAGAAAAAGTAAGATAGTTCTTTAGGTTATGAATTCTGAAAACAACATGAACAACATGGTGATAGTCAAGGGAACAGCAGGAGTTAGACAAATAGGAGCCTGCCACATCTACTTTTGGAAAGTCTGACATCTGATGAGGCTCATGTTGGCCAAGAGATTCTCTCCAGACTGTGAGATTTACATTGGGCAGCACCCAAGGTCTTTATTCTCTTCGCTCCTGAAATGCTCTGTACTTCACAAGGTTTCAGGAAAACTAGTCTAAAGTTAATGAAAGCACACTTAAAACTCTCTCACAAATATAGACTAAAGCTATGAAATCACTATACCATTTTAAAAAGGCAAAATTCAGTCAATTAAGTTGTAGGTTAGTCTGAGTAAAATCAACAAATTATTTGGGTCAATGGAGAAGTGTCTATACAATTCCAAAACAATCAATCAAGTTAATTCAGACAAATGTGAACCAACAGAGGGAAAAAAAATCAGTCTAAGTAGTTTTCTTGGGATCATGGAAATCAAACCCTAGTCTGAAGACCTGGGCTTTTCACTTTTAACAGTTATATTGTATAAAAATGACTACTTTGGTATCATAACTATATATGGGAAATATTTTCCCTAAAGATATAGATAGACAGATAGATAGATGATAGATGGATGGTGGATAGACAGATGATAGATAGATAGATAGATGATAGATAGATAGATAGACAGATGATAGATAGACAAATGATAGGTAGGTAGGTAGATAGATAGATAGATAGATAGATGATGGATAGATAGATGATAGAGAGATAGATAGGTAGATAGATGACAGATAGAGATAGTTTAGCTAGTTAGCTGGCTAGATAGAGAGATAGGTAGGTAGATAGATGACAGATAGAGATAGTTTAGCTAGTTAGCTGGCTAGATAGATAGATAGATAGATAGATAGATAGATAGACAGATAGATCTAATAACTCAGATCAAATGTCATAGAAATGAGTACCAGAGGTTCTTACTGCAGCAGGAAAGATAGGAAAGGGTCATTTTTCTGAGGCAAAGTTTAAGTTCTTTGGGGATAATGGACACCTGGGTGGTTTCCTGCAGAGCCAGTTAAAATCATTAAGGAAGATGTCTTAGTTTTTAAAAAAATCTACTTACATTCTGAGTTCTGGATCTATAACCTCCATTTTTTTAATGTTTTAATTATGTATGCCATGTATTGATTGATGAGGTAAAACAAGATTTTCTTTTCTTTCTTTCTTTTTTTTTTTAAGAGACAGGGTCTTGCTGTGTTGCTCAAGCTAGGCTTGAGCTCCTGGTTTCAAGCACTTCTCCCACCTCAACCTCCCAAGTAGTTGGGACAATAGGTGCATGCCACTGCACTCAGCTTGAAATATGATATTTGGATATATGTCTATATCACATTGCCTCCACTACTGTACCGTGCTGGAAACTTCCAAAGTTTGATCCTATTACTTATTGTCCTTCTAAAATTTGACCTAGGCATTGCTCTGTGACTCTGTCCCTCACCCAGGGAGCAACAAGAGCTTTCACCTTCTGCTTCTGGTTCCATCCCAAACTTTCTCCCCAGGAATGTTGCTTTTCCTAGAATTGATCTATTTATAACATTGCTTCAGTTTTGAGGTTCTTTTTAGTGTCAGATATGTTGAGTCTGTTAAAGATATCTTGGCTACTTGACTTGGCTTTGAACAACTTGCTTAACTTTTACCTTTTAAGTGACATTTTTTCTGATTGTGTGTTTTTCTGAGTTTTGGCCGTCAATTTCTCCACATTCTTTATGTATTTCTTGAGCCTTTTATTAACTTAACACTATACTTTAACTTTCATTTTGACTCCCCCCTTTCTATTTTCAGAGCTCTACAATTTAAAAGTGAAACCCAGCCCAAACTAAGAGTGTCCATCTTCTTTGCAAGTTTCAGGTTTCCCTTCCTCCCATCCTCAGCACAGACCTCATCTGGGACAGTCCCCAGCACTACAGGGGAGGTGAGTTCAAGACAAAGTGACCCAGGCCCTTCTCTGCATTTTTTGTTTCCTACAGCAGGACTTTGAAGCTGCCTTTCTGGCCTGTCTTCTTTCTGTTACCAAACACACACTTTTTAAAATTAGGAAATGAAAATGATAGTTCTACTCCTAGCCAGGAGCTCGTCTAGTATGCTCCAGGAAAAGGATGATTAATGGAGCTAAGGCTTTATGCTTAAGCCAAGAGATGGCAGCTTGTGAGGAATAACTGAGCCACACCAGCCCGCCATAGCCTCAGATCAGGTGAACTGAACATGGCATTGGGCCCAGCAGAGGCCCTTAAAATCAGCCAGTGACCCTGGCAGAATGTAATAATAAGTGCCTGGTGGGCACACATGGCCCAGGGGAACATGGCAGCTTTTCAATTCTTTGGTTTGCATAGAGAACCAACCTAGACAACCTTGGCCTACAGGAACTTGTCAGCAGCTGGAATATTCAGACTGGTTGTCCAGACCACCTAAATTATATGGGTAATGGCAAAAGTTTTCCTTCACTGAATGCCATGTGGGCTTGCTCCAAAGCCCTTTTGGGTTTGAGGCCTTTCTTGTAATAGTTCTTCACCAGAGGGGCAAAGAAAAAAATGAAAGAAAGAAAAATGTGGGGAATTTGAGTCCTACTTTGCCAAAGGCTCAGAGCAGAGAATAGGAAAATTCTGTATGATCTTGGTTGAACAGCGGTTTTCTGCTTCTCTCAATGTCAAAATTAACCTGGTTGAATGAAGTATTTATAAAGCATAGTCATATAGTTTCATTTCATCTGAGGTTTGGAGCTCCAAAGACTTAAGGCACAAGCCCTCAGACCACTCTGGTTTAACGCCAGAAGATACTTAAGGGTTCATGGACATGCCCCATTTTGGTCATCACCCTGTATCCACCGCTGCCTGCCAAACTCTCGTGCACCACACCCAGATTAAATGCTGCTCTTTCTATGAGCTCTTACCTGAACCTTCTCTTGTTCCTCTGTGGCTCCCTAGCACTTGGTGTGGCTTCTCTTGATCAACTTGACAAGTCTTCTTCTTAGTACTTCAGTTCAGTTTTTTTCTTCATTAAAAAAAAGTCTTCACCAGTGACCTCTGCAAAAAGAAATAAGCAGAATAGAAAGGAATCTGTCAAAAGAAAGTCTACCCTTCCCTCTCTCCTCTCAGGAAAAGAGTTCCTAGTCATCACAAGAGAAGTGGGAGCACTAAATAAAGAATTGACGTTAAGATTGGAGTTGTGCCTCTGAAAGAAAACCAATCACTTTAAAATACATGATCTCATGGGATCCTGAGATGAGGTTCTTTTCTCTTTAGAAAATGGAGATTTTAATAATTAGACCTGGAGAGGTGAAATCACTCAGGCTATAAATGAGGAGATTAGAGTCAAAGAGCTGGATTTCATCTTTTCCTTTCTCTCCACCATGCTGCCTCCCAGTATGCCCCAGCATCCTTAGAGACAAAGGTCTCAGGGAAGCACAAAGGGACTTCTATTTTCATCTTGTGGTTCTGACAAGATGAGGATCAGCAGGCAAACAACACACTTGGGAATAATGGCTCTGCTCTCCCAACTGGGCCCCCACCCCCACTGCCTTTATCCCCACTCGGGGTGATCTCCACAGAACAAGCTCTCTCTGTAATGACCACTTCGTCAGCAGGGGCTGTGTATTTAGTAGCAGGAAATACAAGCTTTTGTGGTCAGTGTGACGTCACCCCACCCACTAAACAGGCCTTTATAATTTGACCACAAAAAGCTTGAAAGGGATAGATACATACACACAGGGAAAGAGGCAATAGGACTGTCAACAGTTGTCTGTGCAGTGAAAGGAGCATTGTATCTTCCAAATGTTTCCCAAAAGCCTGATGTTTGGTGTGCTGTAGACAAAACATCTGGATGATATATGGCACTTTCTCTTTGTAGGTGAATGCCCCAACTCATCCTCTTCCCCTCTCTCTTTTTTCTTCTCTCCCTCTCTTCTTTTCTTCTTTCTTCACTCCCTTCATCCTTCTGTTTCCCCCTTTTATCCTTCTTCCCTTTTTTTGCTCTGCCTTAATCTAAAATATTCAAACATATATTTTAAAACCTATTGGCTGTTTTCAAATATTTGGACACAACACTCATGTGAGCATACACACGTAAATACACACACATACACATTAGTTTTACTATTCTTCTGGACACTTCACTGTTAGAGAAAGAGAAATAGAGAGAGAGAGAGAGAGAGAGAGAGAGCGAGTGGAAGACGGAGAGAGAGAAGACAGACATTTAAAAAGATACAGCTAACAAATTAATGTGATGTTAAAATTTCTTTCCATGAATGTTTTGGTTTGTAACTAATTCTGTTACAATTAGGAACTGAGCTAAATGACCCAATACCTTTCAGTATCGTATTGTACAAGTTCAAGGTAATATCATACTTGTGTTTTTCACTTTGCCTTTTTTTCATTTTTATTTTAGGGGGAAAAAAGTCATACGTTAGGCATTGATATTAACATTCCCATTAAGTACAGAGAGAAAAAGGAAATAAAGATTGATTGATATGGACAAGTACACAAAAAAGCAGATAACCTGAAAAAGGAGGATATGGGGAAACAGAGAAATTGTCTATGTGCTACATGTATAGACTGTTTACTAGTTTTTCAGATCTTTGAAGCTAGGGAGACTGTCAGAGAGAGAGAGAGAGAGAGAGAGAGAGAATGAATCCTGGGAGGTGATAGCTGATGTGTCTGACCCCTGAATTAGGCTGATGGAAAAGTATGGCTTCCCCAGATTCATGCTGCTGTAGAAAACCCCATCCCACAAAGCTCTGAGCTTTCCTATGAGACACAAGAGCAGGAAACACCTGCTTCACTTCTACCCTGATTTTTCCCCCTTTAGGGAGTCTGAGTCCCCTTCCCCTCCCTTTCTGCAGTGCACAAATGGACGAACAGATTTCCACATGTCCCAATCTTTCTTAAGAGAGGAAGTCTGGAATCATCTATTAGCAAATGACGCACTTTTCAACTGAGCTTTCTTACCTCCCCCCTCCGTATACTTTCTTTTTGTTTCTTCTAATTGACCTTTACTATTGCTTCCCCAAACCAGCTCCCCTTCTAAGTCTTTGCACTAATAACATTTTTCTCCAAGAATAAATGACGCCGCCTCCGGCGGGGGGGGGGGGGGGGGGGGGGGGGGGGGGGGGGGGGGGGGGGGGGGGGGGGGGGGGGGGGGGGG